>ML685950.1:1645205-1671400 GCA_007922175.1 Pelusios castaneus
AGTGTAGGGAGAAGGAGTTCTCAGAGTGGAAAAGGAACTCTCCCAACATGACAGTCCTCTGGAAGATGAGGAGTGTAGGGAGAAGAAATAACAAAGGAAAACTAAGATGTTGTGGTCAACCACCAAGAACACCACCATCAAGTTAACATGATTTTAGAATTACACTGTGCAGAAATTGTTACAATTTATAGCATGTGCTACAAACAATTGAAAACATGCTGTCTTTGCAAGCAGACAGATTTCTGTGTCCTATTATTAAAAGAATTTAACATATAAAAAGATACATTATTTGTATATTACTGCAACATCTAGAGGCCTCAACCACAATCAGCTCAACAGTGCTAGGTGCTGTACAAACAGTGAGAAACAGTCCTCAGTGAATCACAAATTAAATAGTCAAGACAGACGAAGGGCGAGAGAGGGATAAAATATGCAAGCAAAAGTTTGGGAACTGAGGCTCAGAAAAATTAAGTAACTTGCTCAGACCACACAGCACATCTGTGCCACGACCAGAAACTGTACCTAGGTCTTCGGAGTCTCCGTGCAGTGCCTTAACCACAAGCCTAATTCCCACCCTTTTTAAATTAAGCGCTGTAATCCAGTGACCCCTGAACACTGGGAAAAACACTTAAAACAGGCATTTTCAAAGGTCCACAGAGAGTTATAATACAGAGAGGATTGGGTCATGAAAAAAATTACTGATGAGATACCTGTACCTTTTAATCCTGTATTGCTTATAACAAGATTGTCCCAAGAAAAAAGGGACTTTAAAACATTTTATACTCAGGTTCACATCTAAGCTTTAAAGACCTTTTGATGCAACAACATCCTATCCTAGTCTGTCTTCCCACATGAGTCAGGTGCACAAATACCACTACTTAATGAGATACACTATACACAGAAAAGTTTCTAATACCCAACCTCAAATTTAATACTGGGGACAAAAATGTTCTAATGCCCTTCAATTGAAGAAATATCACCAAGGCAAGATCACATGGACTGGGTCTCACACGCATAATATAGGGAGAAAATATATGTGGATAATAAACAACTCTTTATTCTAGCAGAGAAAGGCATCACAAGAATCCATGGTTTGAAGAGGACACCAGACAAATTAAAATGATAAATTAGGCAGCAATTTTGAACTATAAGCTATTATTATGACAGGACTTGACAAAACCTGGGCACCAGGTCAATATGGCGACCGGGGTTTGTATCCTAGCTCCTAAGTCGACCTAACTTGCCAGTGTTGACATAGTCTATGTGAATGTATAATTAAAGAATATATCATGCATATGCAAACTAAGATTTAAGAGGCAACCCTGATTCTGGCATTTCCTAACTTTTACGTGCTTGACTTTGCAATTATTTTAATATGGGGTGTGTGTGTGTGTGTGTGTTACCATAATTATTTTAATTTGAATACTTTATGGAGCCCAATTTGGAGCAAAAATATTTTTGGATCCATAGTGACAACATGCAGATAAGTGTGTTACATTCATTTAAGACCAAACATACAAGTAATAAATTGAGGGGAAAACTACACAGCAGGATGGACACTTCCAGCATTAATGCAGCATTTTCACCTACTGTGCAGACGTGGAATCTGTATACATAAATTAACACTTGTTCTTATTTGTTTTCTCACCTTTTTATGTAGCAGCAATCTCTATGTGCATCTTTATCTTGAACAAGCATCTACAGCTGCAAAGATCACTTCTGTTCCCACCTATGTGTTGCAAATGTGTTCGCTTCAGACAATTTGGGGGAGGATGCAAAATATTACACTAAAAATATGAAAACACTATCAAACATATCAATAAGGGCTCTGATTACTAATCATCCATTACTTATGTTTAATGGACAATAATAATAATAAGCATTTTTATTCATAAAGACATCCAAATACTGGCAATAAAGACCAAATCCCTCTTCATTAAAACACAGTTAAATAAGAAATGGTCTCCACAACTGCTGGCCAGCAAAGCTCAAAGAGAGAGGCTCGTGGCTTCATGTCTAGGGAGGTTAGTTCTCTATTTCTTATCTTCATGTTTCATATCAATCTGCATTCTTCTAAAGTTAGTATTAGGCTAAAAGCAGTCCAGTATGAGAATTGGGGCATGTGTTTATTTTCACTAATTTTCCTGTCATACAGCTTAACTATTTACTTGTAGGTATTACTTACAAAACAAAAACTGTTTATCAGATATCAAGATTGTCTCTTTTGATAGTAAACACAAATCAAAAGAGACATTAATGAAAAAATCATGATATAAAAATAATGAAGCAGGAGAGACAGAGGGAGATATTTATCAATCACAGCGTCCATGTAGTGTTGTTTTGAGACACAGACAGGACAGGTGACTGAATAAAGATGTACAGGCTACTACAGGCTGGATTCACTGCCTCACTCCATTCCCTGTTTGCTACTCAGGCAAAGCGAAAGGAGCTGAAATCATCCACTTTTTCCTAGCATGCAGATTTCTCCACATGGTACATGACCAGGGAAGCTACCTCCTATGCCACTGCCATCCCATTCAACCCCAACACAAGCTGCATATCAGGGCAGGACAGAGGCAGAACCTGCTGTGATCTGGCTGTCTATAGCTGGCACAGATTAGATACTCCCCATACTATTCTAAACAACACTGGGCTGGAGCTAAGCAGAGACCCAGGGAGCTATAACTGGCTTTAGGATCTGTTCCATGCCCCAGTGGATTGAGTGGATCTTGGCCACATGAGACAATCAATCAGTCTGTGTGTCAAGAGAAGCCACAATACGTTGCCAGGCCCAGAGCTGAAGTGACAGATGAGTGGGTGATTGAGAATAAGTTTGTGACACCTTCCCATATAGATTTTACCCATCTGAATTGAAAATGATCCTATCAAGTTTCACTCCTGCCCACCAGGTCATGCTCTCCATTATGTAGTATCTCTTCCAACTCATATTACTTATTTCTCATACTCCTGATGTCTGATTTAAATTCTTATTACTCATCTTTCTCTGGATCACATCTTTTTCTTACGGTAGAGAGCTGGTCATTTTAAACCAGACCACATTCTCATGGAGGCATAGTCAAGAGAACCCTCTGGGGTATTTTATTTACTAGGACAGAGTTCCCAGTCAGCAAGCACATGGATTAGCAACCTCTTAACATAGAAAAATGCACTATGAGATCTGGTCTACACCACTGCACTGGGCTGACAATACATTGACAGGAGAGTGTCTCCCACTGATGCTACCTTCCGCCTTTCGGGGAGGAGGACTAATTCAGTCAACAGGAGAAAACTCTCCCATCAACCGAGCAGATCTACAGAGACACGCTCAATTGATGCCGCAGTGCTGTAGACATGCCCTGTGAGAGCTTGCTGCAGAGATTTAGAAGGATGGAGGACCAGTATTACTGGTTAGTGTAGCACAGAAAGGGGAACTCAGTTACACAGTAAAATAACTGTTTGCCTAATGTGTTATAGGAACACAAGCATGTGCCAGTCTAGGCTGCTACCAGAAGTGCATGGTTATTTAACGGCTTAAACTTTCTGTGCGTTTACGGAAGTGGTCCTTCCTTAGCCCTGGTTCTGTTCTCCCTTTACACCTTTTCTCTGGGCAATCTCATTCATAAACATGACTGACTCCCATCGCCAGGCTGATCTCTCTCAAGTCTACTTCGCCACTCCTGGCTTGTCTCCGGTCCAAACTAAAACCATGGACTGTCTTGCTGACAGCTCCTGGTGAATGCCCAGTCATCAGCTTAGCCAAAACAGAGCTTTTAATTTTTCACTTCAAGGCCTACCCTCCTCACAGTCATCAAAGACCACATAATCTTCCCTCTTCCTCAGGCTTGTGACCTGGGCATTACCTTTGACTGGGCCCTCTCTCTAAATCCTCACATCAAATAAAGGCTAAATAGTCACACTTTTTCCTGCGTCTTTAAAACTGGCCCTTCCTCTTGAGCCAAACAGTTAATTCACTTGGCCAGGTCTTTATCGTCAAGTACCTCAACTACTGCAACCTCCTTCTCTCTGGCTTTGACAAATGCAACCCTGCCCCATGTCTATCCATTTAAAACTCTGCTGTAATGAGAATTCCCTGGCTCCTTCCTCTGACAATGTCCTAAACCTACCTATCCTCTCCTCTACTCTCTTTGCAACTCCCCCTGGCTCCGATACAACAAACACAGACTATTCATCTTTGCTTTTAAGGTAGTCCCTGCCCTATCTATCAACTCATATACTATTTGAGATCTCAACTTCTGTTTCTTGCACATCAATCTTCATCGCCCATTTGTCACATTTTGGAACAAGCATCTTTCACACTTTCTCCCATGTCACCCTTCATGTATGTGAGGAGCTTCCTGTAAATATCTACAAAGCCACCTCATCACTCTCTATCAAATCCCTCCTTAGAACTTTCCTCTGCCAAGATGCCTACAAAATCTCAGCTATGGTTTTCATGGTGACAAGTACGTGTTCTCCTTGTGTGTTTGTTGTGTTCACCTGTTGTCCTATGGATTGTAAGACCTTCAGCAGAGGACTATCTTTTGGTTTTGTGATTGTTCAGAACAGGCCGAAATCCATACCAAAGCTGCCAGCTGTTAATGCAGTAAAATTAATAAATAATGGTTAGTAACCATGTGTTGAGTTGATATGAACTGTGCTTTTAGAAAACAACCTTTCTAACTTATTAGGGGAACAGTAAAAATGTACCATTGTGGTAAAACAAATGTTCATGTGACCTTATGTTCAGACTGTAGCACAATACACCCACAATCCTGAAAGTCCACCTTGTATGTGCCTTCCAGTGAAATCAAATGGGATTTCTAGATATGGAAAGCTTGTAGAATCAGGCTTTATGCTGTATGGATTTAACACCAGAACATTTATATGATGGCCTTGAAACAGCTCTTCAGAATAAAACCTCAGCATCTTCAAATCCATCTCCTGTCCCAAGAAGCAGTGATGAAATATCTTGATTCTCCCTTTTGGCTTTGTAAGTGGACTTGTGAGCATTGAGAGGATGATGTTTCAGTGTAGGTTTAACTTAAGCACTGGTGAGGAGGTGCAGATGAGGCCTTTCATAAATTGTACCCTGCCTGGGTCTTCTAGCAGAGAGAGAAAGGCATTGATCACCAATAGATGTACTTGCACTGAACTAATAGCAAGACCATCAGAAACAGGAGATAGCCTAGGATGACTGGGATGTTTGCAGTATCTGGAAACTGGTGGTGGAGTTGTGCCCAGGCCAAAAAGCATCTCCATTTGGATGGGTAGCCAGTTCTCGTAAAATTCCTACTACTTTGGTTAAGGATTGCCTGAACGGGGGCAACACATGAGCATTCTATTTCCAATGCCCATCCAAACACCAGACTGTGAGACTGAGTGAGCTTGGGTTAGGTGCTTGATTTCCCCCTCACACCCCACCACCCGGGGTTTGATGATCCAGGAACGGGTGGATCTTGGTTTGTATGTCCACTGATGGTTATCTCCACTGACTCAGCTGAGTCCAAACTGCTCCATCAGTAGCAGCCATGCCATCAGTAGCAGAGCACGTCTGACAGATGGCTGGAGAGGGGATAGATCCTGGAACACTAATGCAGACTTCTCCTCCAGAGTAAGGACATCCCTTAGGAGTGCTGGGCTAGACAGAAGTGAAGACTGTGGATAAGATTGAAATATATCTTCAAGCATTCGGCAAGTCTCTGTACATGCTGGATCCAGAGGTCTAGCAGCGAAGTCTGAAGGATCCAGAGCATCTGCTGGACACTCTTTAGATGAACAAGGCAGAACTGATGATGGGTCAGGACCAGCACTCATGGACGGAACTGCTGAACGTCTGCCCTTACATTTTGATACTTAGGTGACAGATGGAATGAGCAGATCTTTCCTTTTACACACCTTGCTCTCCAATCTGTGAGTCTTCAGTGGAGCCAATTCTTTAGGCTCTGCATGCAACATCTCACCCAACCTGGACAGGTTCTGCGAGGAAACGTGTTTCTTATGGACAGTTTGTCCTTGAATTCATGATAGTGCCCTCTACGCTCATGGGCTATGTCTACTCTTACCAAAGTTAGTTCAAATTAGTTAATGCGAACTAACTAATTCGAACTAATTTTAGTTAGTTCTAATTAACTTAATTCAAACTAGCATGGCCCCACTAGAATGCTAGTTCGAACTAAGCAAGTGCCACCACTTAATTCTTCTAAGGCCAAGTAGAGGCGTGGGCCTCTCAGGTTCCACCTCACTGCCAATGTTCCCTCTACGCTGCACGGGAACGTGGCTGCACAGCCGACGTCGCATACCCCGCACCCAACACAGAGACCCGCGCAGCCCAACCCTGTGTCTCCTCTCCCCAGCCCCTCATCCCTTCTCCTCCCCAGCCCGACCCTGTGTCTTCTTTTCCCCAGCTCGATCCCCGCCTCTCTTTTTCTCCCCAGTCCGATCCAGCGTCATTTCTCCCCAGCCCAAAAGATCCCCGCGTCTCTTCTCCCTTCTCCCCAGTTAGAAGATGAGCTGCAGGGCTGTAAAAGCTATAAGGGATTGCTCAGTTTGACACAAATATTTATATTTGTCACCTCTAAAAGTGTGTATATTCCAGAAAATATTTTCAAGGGTTATTAAGAAATACCTTCAGACACTAATTGCTGTTTTCCAAAATTATTTTCTTGTGGTTCTTTTGCTTTATTTATCTTATGGATTGATTTATCTAAAAATAATTTAATTATGTGTATGCATGTTTATAGTTATATAGATAATACTGGGTAGCAAAGTAGCACAGTCTAACAATTTCCTCATCATATTCCAACACCAGCCAACTTTTCTCAAAGTTACAGTAATGACAGTAATATAAAAACAAAACAAAAAGCCTCCCACTCAATTAAAAGGCATGGGGCAGGAGGGAAAACTGTTGTCCATGTGACATCATGCCTCACAAACTGCCTCTCAGCAAGTACCATAACTTGCTCAGCTGCATCATCAGCTTAGAGGGAACACTGCTCACTGCAACCCAGCTGAATTCAGGTTCTTATTTTAAAAGGGGACAAGGCAGTGGACCTTTGTGCCCCTCATCTCTAGCACCCATTGCTGAGGCTCCTATAATGTTTGACCTGCCCTCACCCCCTGAGGTAGGTGTCTACTGGGTTTCCTGACTGCTGATTTAAATCATGATAAAAATAAGTAATATAAATCAATTCATCCTAACAATATTGCACAAAAAAACTCTGTATCAGATCATCTGGGGTTTCTGAAACAAAGCGTAAATAATCAGAAAGAAAGTCAAAGCTGCCCTAGTAAATTTGACTAAAAGCCAGTATCAACACAGTTGGGATACTTATGTGAATGATTAAATTATTCAAGTGACTAATTGTATAATTTCCTTTTCAATTACTGAATGCCCTCACTTTTAAAATTAGTCTCCTGAGTATCAAGGCACTGTGCATGCTGCTTTAAAGTTAAAAACTTGTTATATTTTATAAGATTATTGTAACATTGTTGGCATTATATCTTGTTTAATAAAAAAGTTAACTGTGCATGTAATTGGTAATTTAATAATGATATATTGTTTATTATACCGGCACAGAACGCCTTCATTTATTGTATTCTTAGGACAAAAATCAAGTTCTCATCTTTCCCTGAATAAATATTTTTGTTATTAGAAGTCTTAAATTTGTACATATTTTGTCTACATTGTTCCTGTACAGCATGTAGCTCATAACAGTTCAAAATGTACCTTTTCCCCATACTAGATATCACTATATTAGTTTACTTGCAACAATTAATAAGCACAATGGTTTTGCTGGTATTAATATGCAATAGAATCTACACCAATTTGCCACTTGTTACTAATAAATAATAATAGCTAATTATACAGTAATTGAAGAAAAAAAGCACATTTATATTAACGACCCAGACCTCAAAACACCACCTTTTATCTTCACTGAACAGAAAGAGGAACAGAAGTAATGGGGATAGGTGAGACTCAGCAGATCATGAGCCTGTCTTGTTCTCAGACCATAACCTCCTTAGGATATAATCTTGTGAAGTGCTGAGTACCTTAACTCCCAGGAAGGTTAATGGAAGTGACCGTTCCTTAGCGTCTCTCACAAATACACCAGTGAAGCTATTCCCTCTTTCGATGCTGCTCTGAAATGTGACCTCCCCAATGCAGAATAGAGGAGAATAGTCACTTTCCTCGATCTGCTGTTAACACTCCTCCTAATGTAACCCAATAAGCTGCTGCCTTCTTGGCAACAAGGGCACATTGTTGACTCATATCCAGCTTCTGGTCCACTGTAACCCCACATCCTTTTCTGCAGAACTGCTGCCCAGTCCATCCCCAGCCTGCATCAGTGCATGGCATTCTTTCGTCCTAAGAACAGGACTCCGCACGCGTCCTTGCTGAGCTTCATCAGCTTTATTTTGGCCCAATCCTCAATTGATTTAGGGCCTGGTCTACACTGCCGGCAAAATTTGGCAGCAGTTGATGGAGTTAGGCAAGCTACACAGAGAAGCTTCTATAACTCCTGTCAACTTCATAATTTCCCTTTAGTGAGCCATCCGCACTGCGCTGCACTGATGGGAAACGTCTTCCATTCCATCCAGCGCTATGCTTTTTTTGGAGGTGGTTTTATTAGAGCAACTTCCAGATTGATTGAATGTGTCTTCAATGCCATTCAGTCAAACCGGAAAAAATGATCTGATGGTGGTGAATTTGCAGGGAGAACTAAGCACCGGCCCTTGCTAGAAGCCAGGCAGAGGAAAAGCCCAGTGGTGGGAAGCTGGACCGTATAACTGACCCCACCACCGAAGCCGGGTAGGAACATTCACTAGCAAAAGTAGAAGTCAGCACCTGTGGTTATTGCACTCAAACATCTCCACATCCTCCTCCTCCTGGACCCCCAGGTAGCAGAATTGGACCCTCAGGGCTTTCATCTATTGAATAATTGCGCATTATCTTTAGCTCTGCAGGCTCCATGCTGCTGTTAAAGGGATGGCAGACACCAAAAAGCAACACATGAGACTGAAGGAATTCTCAAAACCACCATGAAAATTAAAGGATGTGAAAAGTATTGTGGGATTTAGAAAGTGGCATGGTTGACTCCTAACTCCTAGAAATCCCTGGGCAACTCACTGCTATCCCACAAAGCACTGTGAAAATTACCCCAAAAGGCATCGTGCCAGAGAGCAGTTCAAAGCACACAGGAATACCTACTTGGGTACACTGTGCTTTACAACAGCGGTTCTCAGCTGGCGATACATGTACCGCTGGTGGGATGCAGAAGTAGTCTAGGTGGGATACAGGGTTTTTATAAAAATTACTAATAATTCGCTCTCCCTCCCACTGATCTGCCCTGCCCAGCTGGCCCAGTATCATCATATATAAACCTGCTGACAGCAAAATTTACTCCCAACAATACTACTGCAATTTTTTATGTCCTTACAAAGTACCATAAATGATACATATAACAGAATTCCTGTAAAAATATAAATATCCTTCTTGGAAAAAGTGGGCTTTTTGTTTCTATCATAGCGGGACCAAGGTTCTTTGATAGAGTGATTGGCGGGGCGTAAGATACAAAAGGTTGAGAACCATTGCTCTAAGACATCTGGTAAGAACATGAAGCAAGCAACTAAGTGTGCTCGCACCGAAACGATACACTAACTCTCATACTGTATGTTAATGTAACTTGCGTTGCTGGCAGTTACTAGTACAGACAACCTCAGACAGCTAAACCTCATTTTCAAAACTGACGGAGTCATGTGACACAAGGTTTTAGCCACACACAATATGGTAAATTCTACTCTGTGATCACTTAATTGGACTTGGGATTAGAGAAGGATAAGCAAGACCAAGAGTGATATGGCCAACAATCAAAGACATTTTCAGGCAAATAGAGATATTCCCCAGACTACAACAAAGCAAATGTAACTACATATAACCAGCTTATTTACAACCTAATTTCTTCATATATAGACTAAAATTTCAATAAAGAATATTTCAATGAGTTTCAATTATATGGGAATTTTGAACATTGTGTGGTTTCTATTACTGAAATTATTTTGAACAGAGAAAATCCAAGAGAGCACTAGGACACTTTTTTTTAAAAAAAATTGAATTATATAAACTAATTGCTAGATTTACTTGCAAATGGCTGAAAAATTCATTCTGTACTCAAAGAAGGAGTGCTGTATATTTCAGAAGGACACACTATTCTTCATATATAACTTAGGTTAAATCCTTAATTTAAGTGCAAAACTCAATTATTGAGCCACAATCAGTGCCTCTCCTGAATTTTAATAATATGCTCCTCTTATGTTGTTTGTTTTATTAGTAATCTATTTTCTTCTTTCTGTCTTCTACCTCAGTTTCCTATGGGCCTGAGCAAAATCTCACTAAAGTCAATTAAAAGACTGCTGCTCACTTTAATGCATTTTACGAATAGCCCTATGTCCGCCCTTCTTCACTTGTATATTATCCCTTCCTAGCGTTGAACATCTCTCCATCCTCTGCCAATTATCATCTTCATATATTTGTATTATAATACATCTAGAGGCCCCAGTGAGCGATCTGTACTGAGCACTATGTAAACACTATGACATGGCTCTACCCCAAAGACTATAGAGAAAAAGAGTAATAGATAAACAACACACAAGGAAAATGTTAAAAGGATTCTCTTCAGCCACCTTGCTTCTTTTCTACTTTACTGTAATGACACACACTCTCTCAACACTTTGTTCTTTGCCCCCCATTCTTTGTAGCTCTTTTTCCTTCTCCTTTTTGTATCAGACAGCCAAACATAGCACCAAGACTTCACAGACTCATTTTCAGTTACGTTCACTTTCTCCCTTCTTCCTCTACAGCTGAGTCATGCATGGAAAAAACAGTGATAGGATTAAAAACTCAAAGCACAAATATTTTACATCTTCTATGAGCCAACAGTGTGCCCTTGTTGCCAAAAAGGCCAATGGCATATTAGGCTACATCAGTAGGAGTATTGCCAGCAGATCGAGGGATGTGATAATTCCCCTCTATTCGACACTGGTCAGGCCGCATCTGGAGTACTGTGTCCACTTTTGGGCTCCCCACTACAGAAAGGATGTGGACAAATTAGAAAGAGTCCAGCGGAGGGCAACAAAAATGATTAGGGGGCTGGGGAACATGACTTATGAGGAGAGACTGAAGGAACTAGGTTTATTTAGTCTACAGAAGAGAAGACTGAGGGGAGATTTGATAGCAACCTTCAACTACTTGAAGGGTTGCTCCAAAGAGGAGGGAGCTAGGCTGTTCCCGATGGTAACAGAAGATAGAACAAGGAGCAATGGTTTCAAATTACAGCTGGGGAGGTCAAGGTTGGATATTAGGAAAAGCTTTCTCACTAGGAGGGTGGTGAAGCATTGGAATGGGCTATCTAGGGAGGTGGTAGATTCTCCATCTTTGGAGATTTTTAAGGCTCGGTTAGACAAAACCCTGGCTGGGATAATTTAGGGGGAGTGGTCCTGCTTTTTAGCAGGGGGTTGGACTAGATGACCTCGTGAGGTCCCTTCCAACCCTATTATTCTATGATTCTATGATTCTCCTTGGAAAAAAAAATATGTGTAGAATACACATCTGCATCAATAGATCTAACAGAAAATCCCTAGAAGTGTCTTATCAGAATGTTTAATCAGGGAAAAGAGTAATGGCTTTTCTAATGGAAGAATTCTGGAGAATGTGATTTTCCAGTGAAAACCTTCAAGTCCCATTAATATACAGCATCACTCTTTACTGAAACTGTAAACATACGGATTTCATTAAAAGACAGAAATACCCAATGTTAGATTGGTTTTACTTGAAGAATGAGATGTTATATTTTTTTCTTTAAAAAAAAAATACCAAGAATTAGAGAATGCAACATTCACTTCCTCATTCAAAGGTCAATAGAGTGCATACAGCAGCCATCAAACAATTTTAAACCTGGTAAGTTTACATTCAGTGTAATATAATCTACAAATGATCTTACTAAGTTTCTCTACTCTTATAAATGTACATTAATTGTATCATTTTATTTAAGTTCCCAACTTGCTGGGTGTATTAGCATATTAAAATTAACTCTGCAGGCTGTAATCATATCACCTTAATAAACTAACTTACCAGCACAAATTTGATAAAATGATAGTACCCCCTTGTGGTGTTACCTTCATACCCTAATAGGACATTTCTTAATATTATATTTTGAAAAATCTTCTTCCGTCAAGTTCAGTAGATAACTAATTAACCTTTTCCTAAATCCAATAACATAAAGGGGAAATTAAAAGGTCTGCCATTAGAGTCTGAAAACAGATGAGACGACGTTTTCCCATAAACTGAGAAAGTACTCTTTCTAGAAACCGTATGTGTTCTACATCAACAAAGACATGATATACAATTTTATTTTTGAAATATGAAAAAGCATTCTCAAGATGATCTCCATCATACAGCACCAACAAAATGTGCCTTTGTAAAGTGAAAACATTAAGCTCTTCAGTTGCCAATTAAACATAAACCCTTCAATAATTACATCCTACCTTGTACCATACTTTTCTTTTGCCAACTTTAATTTATCATGAACCTTCCACCCAAAGATGATGCTCCTACCTTTCCTACCATATGTATTAATTAAGGTTACAATTTCCAGCTTTGAATTAAGCATTCATAATATCTGAATTATAAAATCAATAGCAAATTAATGTTTCGATTAGCTTCAACCAGTCTATATCTATTTTAACATTCAAACTTAAACCTGAAAGAGATTAATTTTGAAACTTCTGATAAAATCTTTATGAAAATATGGGAAGGTTAAAAGTCTATACAAGATTCAAGTGAAAAATAAAGCCACATTTTACCTACATTAACCAACTGCCAGAATTTGGGGAGACCTACAGATATTCAAAGAAATGTAACAGTGATTGACATTCTGTGCTTAGCATGCTGACTGTCAGGTGTAGTGTCTCCGGGTGCATCTACACTTATAAATTGAGTTGACTTAAGCTTGCTTAAGTCGACTTAATTTACTCTGCGTCTACACTACACTTTCCTTAAATTGACTTAAGCAGCTGCTTAAGTCAACTTAAGGAAAAATTAAGTCGACTTTATAAAACCTCGTTTTAAGTCAACTTTGCTGGCTAAGTCGACTTTAGAAAGTCGACAGCCAGTGTGGACGTGGAGTAGCCCTAAGTCGACTTTAAGTCGACTTAGGGGGCTCCAGGGCTTCCCCACTGCCCTCCCTGCCAGGGTGGCTGGCACAGCCACAGCCTGGCTCTGCCCTGCCCACCCTGCCTGGGTCCCTGTCCCCCTTTGCCCCATTGTACCAAGGTACAATGGGGCAAAGGTTGAGCCCCCTGGCACTTGGCAAGGGGTGCCCCCCCTGCCACCGTGGACCTGTCCCAGGTCCAGCTAGCCCCTACAAGTCAACCTAGGCATCCAGCGTGGACGCTTTAGGTCGATTTTGTAGGGTCCTCTCAAAGTCGACTTAAAATTTGAGAATGGACATGCTAAGTCGACTTAAATTAACAAGTGTAGACAAAGCCTCTGAGTTGAAATTTGTGCTTTCCATCTTCAGTTTAGACATACTCTCATGATCAAAATGATCATCAGATTTGGGGTCAGGAAAGAGTTTTCCATCAAATCAGACTGGCAGAGACGTTGGGGGTCTTTCACCTTTCTCTGCAGCATGGATCACCTGCTGGGAAGATCTGGACATGAATTCCCTGCCATTTCTGAGGCCTTGGAGGCACCTTTATCTCTCCTGTTCTCAGCCTGTGGCACACAACAGTTGGCTGAAATGCTTTAGTTTAAACTGAGAAATTTAGCTTACTATAGAGATATCTGGGTGAAACTTGACCTGTAAAATACAGGAGGTCAGACTAGATGCTTTAATGGTCCTTTCTGGCCACAAACTCTATGAAACAGGACAAATGTACCGAGCTACCTGAATTCTATATGGCTGAATGCAACTATGCAAAGACACTCTCACAGTTCTCGGGTTGATAGATACTTCCTGCTGTCTGTGCGCTGCAAAACCATTAGGTGCTCTGCTGTGCTTAAACTGGAATCTCAGAGGTGCTAAACTGAGCAAAATAGACTCACTGAGTTTGAAAGGGGCTCTTGGGTCCCACTCCCCAAGTCCTTTCAGCATAGTTCCAGATTCTGCAGCCACAGGAGGGGCTGAGATAGCAGTACACAGCTCTCTTTGGGGCTTGCTGAACCTATCCTGCTGAGTCCGTAACCTGGAGTTTGCTGTCTCCTTGTAAAATCAGTGGGACACTTGCTTGAGGGCAGTTTCCCTGAAGTTTTCCAGAAGTTCCTTTTGGGAGTTGTAGAGCTGCTGTCTATTCTTTCCCAGAACTGCCCACCAACTGCCTGGAACCCTTACTCTACCCCTGACATCACTGGAGAAGCAGGGACTGCCCAGAACACCTCTTTATCCCCTTTGTCGCTGACAAAGTGTTGTTTGTACACACCATCAGAGATGCTTATGGAAGGGATTACCTTTGAGGCAGAGTTCACAAATGTATTTAAATACAGAAAAAAAGTATTCACTGGATCTCATGCACATATGAAGAGATGTCTATAAATCAGCATTCTTTGATTACACTGCCAAGGAATTCAATAATCAACCAAGGATCATCCTTATTACTGGACATCACTCTACCCACCTGTTTTCTCTCATCTTACACTTGGACTGACTGTACGCTCTTTGGGCAGAGCCTGTCTTTTCTTAAATGTGTTTACAGTGTCTAGCACAATGTGACCCCAACCCCTGACTGGTGCCACTAGGCACTCCCACAAGAAAAGCAACAAAATAATAGTAAAAAATAAAAATAAAACGGTATGGTGGGCTGCCTGAATTCCATTAAATACTCCTGCATGTTCTCCATCCTTTTCCATTTTGCCATTGAGAGGGTAAGCTGAGAATGCATCCTCTCTCTAAAGTCATAACGAGAGCTGGGCAAAAATTGCCAAGAAAAACCATAAGGGAGGGGTGTTGAAAAGACACACCCACCCCCTCTAGAATAGCCAATAGCCTGAGTAGTAGGGTCTTCGCCTGGAATGCTGGTTTCCCTGATTTGGAGCAGAAACTTCTGGCCCAATGAATATTTAACTACTTGCATCAAGTGGAACAGCTCCAAGAGGAGAGACTGCTTGACCCTATAGCTTGATGATTAGGGACTCACCAGGGGGCTGCAAGGGAACTCGAGACAAATCAAGCAGAGCAGGGATCTGAATCCTGGTCCCACACCTCAGATGACTGCCCTGACGACTAGCTATTCTGAAGAGGAGTCTCTCTCACCAGCATTAACTGACAAAATAATTTTGTTGGAAAATTCCTAAAGACCTTTAGGCACAGACATATTCTAGATTAAATAAACTCTAACAGGGAAGGCTGAGATGTTATTAGCCCATGTTACAATTCTTACTGGATTAACAGGAAACAATTTCAGAATACTCTCCTAAATTCTACTTATTAAATATTTTTGAGACAATATCACTGAATTAAAAATAGTCTGTCTCTCTCTCTCTCTTTATCTCACAGACACACATGCACAATCAGACCAAACAAAGGAAAGGTCATTCAGGGGTTTTCTGGTAATCACGTGGACTATGCTGAACAAAGATGTGACTGAAATATTTATTTAGAATCTGCTTTAAATGCTTGCTGACCCTCAAAGGAAGACAAGGCACCCGCACCAGTACAGTCTCACAAAAGAAATGGTAGAAATCCAACCTCTTGGGACATTAAAATTAGATTGGACAAACAGTTGTAAGTGTACAATAGGGAAAATGTGCACTAGCAAAGAGATATAAGGGTTTTTCTGTCTCTAACATCTCTGAGTCTCTGAAAAAGCCCTAGTTCCTCTCACAGCAGGAAAGCACTCAATACGAGATTGGAGCTCCCCAGAGGTCTAATTAATTTCAACAGTGCTCAATATTAATACAATTAATAAATACATATATTTTAACATCAACACTTCTACAGCATCTTCCATACAAGAATTTCAAGCATTTATAAGTATTAATTAAATCTTACAACATCTCTAACAGGTAGTAATATTTTCCCATTTTCTAACGAGTGACAGCTACAGAAAGATAAAGTGACTTGCCCAAGGTCACACAGTGAGTCAGTGGCGGCACCGGGAGTAGCCCCTTTAGTCCCAGTCGAACAAGTAGAGCACAGGACCAACCATAAAGAGGTAAGTAAGAAAAGAGGAGCAATCCACACACCACTCATTAAAAGATTGGGGTCTATTGCCAAAATTGTGCACGTCCCTGACATTTGATCCATCACTAGTTAACAATAGAAACAGACCATGAAGAAATGGAATGTGTTAAAATGGATATTATTCAGGACCAGGGAGGCCATAATACACAAACCATTCAAAATCCTTCAGCCAGCACACTGACCTGCATAAACCATGTTAATTTTTTCCCTTTCTTGGAGAAGCAATGATAAAAATGTCCTGGCTATTAAATGGATGAGTTTAATTCTGCTGCAGCACTTAAATCTGCCTTTCATTTTCCTCCTGACTTTCTGAAAGTCCACAGGAAGACATTATTGTTAAACAGCAGTGCACATTAATAATAAGTCAGTGTGGTGTCATGGAGGACTGTGGGGTCTTAGCTGAATTTATTTGAAAAATAAAGTTTGTTTGTTTGTTTTCAGAGATCTGCACTTAAGACAGCATGGAGCTCTTGTAAAGATAACTACCAATAAGTCATAACTACCCACGGAATGGCCTTTATTTTTTTTATTCACTGCTCACCATGACAACATAATAAATAAGTCCTGAAAGACTAAGAAGAGTGTAACTATTTAAATTTTTGTATTTTATCTTTCATTGTATGCTTACAGTCATAATCTTCATCATATGTATTTTTTAGAATCCTCTTCAGTGTCTCCAAGTAATATACTCTAATTTTCAACTGTGCTATCCAATAAGTAATCAGAAATACATCTGAGCTGTGATGCTAGATAATGGTTTGCAAAATTAGCCTTGCAGTATTTTGTAATCCAATAATAATTACTTGCTCCTGTAAAAGAAAAGCAATAAGACAATATGGTTTCAACATCTGCTTTTTCAATTTTTGTTTTGAATTCTGTTCGATTGCTCTGCATTCTTTCATACATGACTAATAGGAAAGATACAAGACTAATAGGAAACATAAATGCAACTCTGCGTATGACTGGTTTCAGTTAACAGATGGTCTTTAAACATCCAACATAAAAGCATAGTTTTTTTAAAAAAAAAACTGACCCCAAAACAGCTTTATAAAATAAAATGCTTTTTTTCCCCCCCAAAGCTTTAGGATCTTTCAAACAGCTATGGTATAAGCTATGGATGCCCCAGGTCAAAAAACCCCGCAATTTATATTTCCAACTTACAATATCAGAGACTAAAAGATTTTATAGTCTGATAAGTATCAGAAATAACACAACTCCCTCCACAGCTACATAAAGAAGTGGGATTCCTGGACAAAATGTTTCCTTCCCTATATTTTAAGTACCAACATAAAATTACAGCAACAGATCTGAAAAGTCCCTCTGCCATGGTTGATGGTCATGATAGGTCAGCCAAAGGTGTCATTTTCTCTATGTTGGTAAGCTAGCTATAAAAGCTTCTCCTGGCTGTCACAACAGCTGCTTCCTTCTGAATAAGTAGCTACTATGGATCAGTCATTAGGAACATTGTCTTGGATCTCTTAGTATTATGCTTTCATAGGCATACCAGCTAGGGAGTAGTAGAGTCAAGGTATGATGCATTCCAAATTCCAAAATATTGTATGTAAAATATAATGAATGCAAAAGAATCACCTCTTCCCCATACATCTTTTCTCCTGATCTGTAGGACACATTCGATTTTGAAAATATGTTTGAACAGATTTTAAATGCTGTTATAACATTGTGTTTCCAGTATAAAAAAACATATGAAACTGTGGTATTCAACCACAGTAAGAAACCATGCTATATACTCCTAATAGGGATGTAGTCTATCAAGCACTGTTTCAACTAGCAGAGAGAATTTTCCAAAACTCTGCCTACATAGGACCATGATACTGTAGCTACAGCTTGGTCAAAAATATCTGACAACAAGCATGGTCTTGCATCTGATGAAGTGGGATTTTACCCACGAACGCTCATGCGATAAATAAAGTGTTAGTCTTTAAGGCTATGTCTACACTGGCAAGTTAGATCGAATTAAGGAGGCTTAATTCAAACTAACTAAAGCCTTGGCTACACTAGGCTTTAGTTAGTTCGAATTAAGGGCTTCCTTAATTCGAACTAATAAATTTGAATAGGCTATTCGAAGTAAGGGTTAATTCGAACTAACCGGCCCATTGAATTCAATGCAAATTGCTAATTCGAACTAAGCAAGCGCCATTCATGGCACTTGCTTAGTTCGAACTCATTTTTTCTAGTTCGAATTAAGTTAATTTGAACTAATTAAAATTTGTTCGAATTAGTTAGTTCGAACTAACTAATTCAAACTAATTTTAGTAAGTGTAGACATAGCCTAAAAGTACTACAGGACTCCTTGTTTGTATGGCCATCA
This sequence comes from Pelusios castaneus, assembly GCA_007922175.1. NCBI lineage: Eukaryota > Metazoa > Chordata > Testudines > Pelomedusidae > Pelusios > Pelusios castaneus. The sequence goes on from ML685950.1 coordinate 1,663,770, forward strand.
TAGTACTTTGCATCCATTTGGGAATAAATGGTTACTGTTGTCAGTACCAAAGCATGGTTCTGATGCTAGTTTGGACAGGGTCAAGTGCATGTATCTGTTTTCAAGCTCCCATCCTTCCCACTTTATGATGATGGCGCAACTCAAATGGAAATATAGGAAAGCGAGTTCTCACAAGATTTTAGGTTAAGAATTAAGATGAAAATATCTGGAGCTACACTGTAAAATGTTTGCTTTGAAATCCAGTTTCCTACTCACACTTTTTCAAAGGTGTCTATATGGTGAAGATGGACAGTTATGGAAAATCTGGTAGCACAAATGGGCTTTTCAGAACTTTCAGTGACTTTTCCCTAATGGCTGGTCTATACTGGCATGTGATTTCGGCGGCAATCAAAGGAAGATATGTAAAGTACTTAAAACACCTTGTGTATCTCCCTCCGACTGCCTACCTTCTACTTACCACACTGTCTTCAGTAGCCTGAGCCAGAGGTAAACCCCTTCCCTCCGAATCAGGGCTACTCCCTCTGCGGGGATGGTCTTCCAGGATCGGCTTCCTGATTTGCTGAGCAGGTCTTCACAGACCCAGTCAGTGAGATGGATCTGATGGCAGCAAATCCATTGCCATCAATGAAGACAAGCTCAGAATACTAAGCAAGGAGTAGGCCCTTTAATTCACTAGGGAAGGAGCCCAGAGGTGGCACCATGCTAATAGCCTAGGAATCTAAACAGCATTAATTTCTTTAACAATAAGGCCCAGATTAACTCAAAACTCAGTTAATTTATTTAAAACTAGATTGAGACACCCTTACTCATGCTCATAAGAGTAGATCCATTGACAATCTCTGGCCCTTAATGACATGTCTACATTGATAATCAATGTTTTGTTACAGACCTACTTAAATTTTCATACTTGACAAACCCAAACATCAAAACTCAAAATCAGCACACAGGGCAATTTTGGAAAGTAGATAAAACAACTGGCTTTTGCTTCTCAGCATCACATCTTAGGAGAACGGCTCTTTGGCACGAACAGAACAATTTTTTTTTACTATTAAATCAGATTTCTCTAAGCTTTGCTAAGAAAGGAGAATATAGGTTACAGCAAAGAAGAATAACTTCTTCCACCCAATTTTAAAAGTGCTAGGTAAATAAAGTATAAATTAACACTCGAGAAATAAATAATGTTGGCAGCTAATGCAAAACTGAGGGTAAATTTGCATCATTCAGACAATCTGCTATTCCAGTTGTATCACTGGTATCTGCATTTTAGCAATTCATCATTACGTGTAGATGCAACATTAGAGGAACACAGCCAAATTACTAAGCCAAGAACTCTAACACACAAAAGTGCTTAAGAACAGAGAATGTGTCTTGGTTATAGAACAAAAGAACTCATTTTATCACTTGGCTTTACCGCTTGAGAAAATGGCTCCTGGTGTGCTGAACTCCATGATAAATGTGCCCCCTCTAGATTTTTATTGCCCTTGTAAATCAAAGGACTGACAGCAGTTAATAAGAAAGCTTTTGAGTGGTACTGAAGTTTTTCTTTGTACGAATAAAGTCTCATATTAAAGAATTTGCTGGTCCTCAAGGTGTGGAAAAATGAGTGCAAATGGAACCTGGTTTTAACTCTGTGTTTCCTTTTCTAGTCTCAAAAATCATGTTATGGCATGAACATAAGAATAAACAAATAATTATTTTAAATCACCTTGTATATTTCAATAGAGTCACTGACAGTCATTAAAAATCTCTCTGGTGCGTCTAAGCCTTATGGTTTGGAACAATACACTCCAGACATGGACTATAAAGGAGCAGGGTTATTGAAGATTACTGTTAGGCATTGGATCCTGTGCATGCTATAGCTCTTCTAGCCAAAGCAAATCCTGGTTCTGAGCATCAAAAGTATCAATCTAAATTCCACTACGATACTATAAAAAAAATGGGCAGGATTACTTTGGTTCCCACCTCACCCAGAGGTATGGACAAGGGAATTCTGAATTAGCTGATAGGAAATATTGCAATGCATAAAAAAGTCACACGATCAGTATTTTAAGTTTATCTTACAACTCCACCTTTTGGTAAAGTGACAATCCTCCAGGCAAGAAGAATAAATAAGTTATTACAACTGAAAGAATATCTGCAGATCAGATGGCACAGAAGCAAACAGGCCAATTTACAGTTACTGACAAACAAAACTTTACTTTAGAGGAAGCATTTTTGACTAAATAAACTAAAGGCTTTAAAATAATCCAGTTGGAGAGAAATGGTTATTGTTAATAAATTTACAAGACCCCAGAAGCGAGATGATAGATAAATTTAAACTCTGGGTTTGTACAGTTACTACTAAGTGCACTCTTCACAGCATTATAAATTCAGTATATAGTATTAGCAATAGGATTATACTGAATTATAATTGAACTGAGAAAAATTAGAACTAATGTGGTGGTGGTTGTCTGTTTTCCTTCCATGGTTTGCATTATCCTAATCCAATTCCAAGCAATACTATTCCTTCCAAAACAGTTCATTATAAGGCCTGGCCAGAAAATCTAACAGGAAACCATAGTTATTTGGACAGAGCTAAAGTTATTTATAAAGAAGTAAACATATTTCCTCTCCAAACTGGTAGCACCAATACATTATGTGACAGTCTAGTAACAGATCTAAAGGCAGCTTAAGTTCTCTCCAGTGGATTTTTAATATATTTCAGAATTAATTTCAGTGGAAAGGAATGTTAGCGGACACACTGTCTCTTTAAAATCTCTGTTAATATTGGTTTGAGTTTAAAGAGACTTGTCTTGATTTAAAAAAAAAAAAAAAAAATACAGGGCACAGAAAAGATAAAGCCACCTGGGGCTTTATTATTTTTTCCACATAGGGTCCATGGGGCTAGAAGAGGAGTAATTTGCATTCCACCTGGACTTCCATCCAGCCCACTCACTCAGCCCCCTTGCTCACCCAGTCTCTTCTCCCTCCCACAGTTTGGACCCTGAACTCCAGAGAATTCTCCTCTAGATCTGGAAAGAGAAATGCCATGGACGTGGCTGAACCCTCCTTTCACATAAAAGGTGAGCGATCTACTCACAGAGGTTCCCTTTGCATTTGGATCAAGCGGGTTCAGATCTGGCTCTGTTTTATAATATACACTGAAACCATCCAGTTGATGTACAAAGGGGTTCTGCCGTGGCAGACCCTCTCAGCTAGATCCAGTCTGTTTGATATAATTTTGTGGCCTACACAGCATATTCAGATTATGTAGAATCTAAACTTTAATTTTAAATTAAAGTAAGTTTCCAAATCAAATGGTTACAAAAAAAGCCTTGAAAATATGAACTGAGTGTAATTTATGCAATGTTGGTTTCTAAATCTGCAGACAGCCTGAAATGCTAACTTGTTAACTGTAAAACCTAGTGAGGGCACTTTAAAAGTTAGTATCAACTATTTTATTGATGATATGAGCAGATAGAAAGGAGAAATGAATAGGAGTGAAGCCTATGGGGGTGGGAACCAGGAGCTGCTACAGATAATACAGAACTAGGAGCTGCTACAGATAATACAGAAATACAGAATGAAGAAAGGAGGACACACCTAATGGAAGAGAAGGAGGGGAAAAGAAATGAGGACAGGGAAGGAAGATAAAGTAAAGGGGTGGAAACAGTAGTGGTCTTCAAGGGGCACGAATTTACCCTTTCTGTTATGCTGAATGCAACATGTTTCCAAAAAATAGTAGATAATGAAAATAACTAAAACTTTAGTTGCGACATAAAGACCATATTCTGCACTCCGTCTTGTCCACCATGGATCGAGGGACATGCATAGCCTGCCTAAGCCTACACCCCTATCCCTGGATCATAACTACTAAATAGAGTTTTGTCATGGGAGTCTACAGCACAATTTTATCTGGCATGGTTGCTAAAAGAGGACCCTGGCCACATTGAACAGGAAAATTGTTCTAGCAATAGCCATAATAGAAATCAGCTGTCGAGCATAGTTTTCACTGAACAGTGTTTGATGTTATTTTGAATACAGTTGCGACTAGTAGGGTTCAAGCCCTAATGAGGACATAGCCCCAAAGGTAATGTCAGATGCTATAAACAGAAATAAAAAACTACTAAACCATCTAAATCCTTTGGCGTTTGACAACAAATACTAATTGCTGGCTGAAGGTCCCACACTCCTGCAGTATCAGTCTAATTCCCAGTACAAAGGGAAGAGCACAGACTTTGATACATTCAACAAAATAACTGCTCAGCAGCTGGGCTCCAATAGCCTGCCTGTCTGCTGCTGACACAATGTTTGAAACTGGCAGAGCTCTGGTTCAGAAAAGTCTGTGTGGATGTCACTACCTATTACCAACGTTAGCCGCACCTACGAGGACTAAAGTGACAATGGATAAGAAACAAATCAAACACAAATAGAACAAGGGAAGAATGGAAAATAAGAATGAAGTTACAACTTACATTATCAAGAACAATTAATGTGCTATTTATAGAAAATAAAATTGATTCAAGATGTTTATATATGACTGACTAGCTGCCAGTGGTACAACGTGCATGGGATATTGAGCACGACACACAGCAGATTTCTAACTCCAAGGATATAGCCTAATATTTCTTGGGTTGGCTTCTGTCCTTCTGGGTATTTATGTCATTATTAAATTATACAGAGAGAATCATCAGTAGGTATAACAGTTACATACTGCATTTACAGTATTTATAACCATATAAAATATTTTATTAATTTGATGTATAACCTTCCTGTATTTTATCAACATTAATTTATTTTATCTTGAGTCTTTTAATTTTTCAGAACCAGACAGCCTATTTCTTTTTTAAAAATCTCTGAAAAGAGCCATATGTAATTGTAAATTTCCTCTATAAATTAATTTTTGGTAAAAAAAAATTAGTAATTATTTAAACATTTGACTTTATGGGTCTATTCCATGTAATGGGTAAAAATTCAACTCTCCCCTCTTGGTTGGTTGCCCGGTGCTCTCTTATTGTAGCATCTCTTTAAACTTTGAATCTCAGCTCAACAATCATTTGCCAAATCATATAGCATTATTGATGTTTGCCACTCAACAGTTAAATTACATCAAATATCAATGCAATCAACTCATTAGCTGTTTTTTATTGAGCTCCAACATTCACTATATACTTTTGCAATTCTTTGATTAGGCAACATAGAGTCTGTATTCCCAGTCTACTTCCAGCAACTGATGAGCTCAATATTACTGATAATCTTCTCAAATCAAAAGAACTAGGGAAGAAGATAGCTGGAGATCCCTGTGAGCAGATTCAATTTACTCCTTTTGTGTAGAACATCAATATACTGCACTACTTGCAATATAATCTGGCAAATGAAACTTAAATTTGCTAAGTTAGAAAGTAATTTTAACAAAAAGTCACAGCAGGTCATTAAAATGCCCTTTAATTGTCTCTAGATCATACTCTGTTATCCTTCAGCAACCTTCCTGGCATGCTGAGATTTTAAATCTCTTCTCACTGATACAAGAACCAAGAAGAGAATTGAAGTGTGATTGTCACATACAGAGTCTGAATGCCAAAGGTCAAAACAGCTTACTGGTATGCTGGCCCACTGCTCCAAATTTTATATCTTTTCTGTCCCTCCGTTATTGCCTGACATGATTTAACAACTGTAATTCCTTATTTAACGATGTCAAAGGTTTTTAGGAAATTGACTGTATTTCACCAACGATATATTTCTTCTTGATTACAGAGTGGTTAAAATGATTTTAAACCAAGACAGCAAAATAAAGCAGTAATAAAATCAATAAAAGGTGCTTAAAACATTCCTTCTATTAGGTAATGGCATTTAAAATATCCGTAGCTTGTAATGGCACTTAGGATATGCCCAAAAATCAATAAGCTAAATTACTTATTGAACTAGTTAATTTGAACATTGAGTTTTATATGTATATTGATAAAACAGGCTACAGAATACTGCTGCTAACTGTTCAGTTTCATGGTCATATGTCTCCCTCTGCTGGAAATAAACCAAAAATCCTACCAGAAAGAAAAATATTTTAAAAAACAAAATGAAAAGATGCAGCTTCTAAAAACTCCACAAGAGGTCCCTAACTCTTTGTAGTTTTTAAGTTCTGAGAGATTTAAGCAGTCTTATTTAAGAAGGCAACAGAAATAAGGTTTTCTTTAGACAGCACATAGAACTTTGAAGTTTGGTCAGGGTTTGACATGAAAAACTATATTCTGTAGAACAAACAAGGAAAAAGTAACAAATTTATTTTTCACATGAGCTTTTGTGAGTGAAGTCCCACTTCATCAACCACAAAAGCTCATGCGAAAAATAAATTTGTTAGTCTTTAAAAATGCCACAGGACTCCTTGTTTGTTTTGCTGAATTAAACGATCACAGTTACCCCTTTGGAACTATATTCTGCAGGAATATGGTTGGAAATAAAGGATGCTGACTATAAACCATCTTTGAAAACTCAAGAACTGCCCCTAAAATCTCCCACCAAGCAACTACGTTGGGTTGTAGATTCTGGAATGAGAGGATCAGGTTCCATCAGTTTAGAGTGATATATCTCTCTTACTAGAGACAGATAAAACCAAAATCTCCAGGTCTACACGTTTAGGCTGAAATTTGCTCTTTTCTGCCAGGCTGTAGAAGAACCTGAAGCAAAGCAAGCTACCCTAATAAAAGCCATCAAGAGAAAAGTGAACAGATCTGGCAATGCAATCAAGCTTTCTTGTGTTTATATGGATGTAATCACTGCACACCACACACATTATTATTTATATTCCAGTAGAACCCATAGCTCCCTGACAATGTTGTATATACATAATTTGTAAGAAGCCATTCCTGCCCTGAAGAATTGACACTCTAGACAGGCAAGATAGACACAGAGTGTGAGAAAGAAAGTATTCCCCCATTTTTACTGATGGGGAATTGAGGCAAAGAGACATACAACTTGTGTGAGGCCACACCGAGGAGCCATAAACTGAAATCAGATTGCCTGAATTCTAGTTCAGTGCCTTAAACACAAATCTATTCTTCTTCTAGGCAAACTTCTCTTGCTGACTACTAAAGTCCTTCTGCTTGCTAAGCTCTGGGAGTGAGCAGGGGAAACTGGATGGGAGAAACTACTCCCAAACATCATGTTGTTCCCTGACTGCAACAAGGAAGCTGTGGAGCAGCAACAGAAATTCCATGCAGCCAAAAAACAGGCAAAGAAGAGAGTTTTGTCTCTCTCCATTTCCTTTCCAGCTATCTTTTGTTTGTGACATGGAGACAGCTTGATCAGTCTCATCTCACACCCCTGATGGCAAAGATGTATCTGAAAGGGCCCTCAGCAACTCCCAATTCTCCTATTGAGGGACTACAGATTAGACTGCACCACATCATGAAGAATATAAATAGATTTTGACATTAACTCCTGAAAAAACTAGCTTTCGAGGGCAAGAATAATATATTTTTAAGAAACTAAAATTATTTGAAAACTAGATGTGATTATTGTTAACATCTGAATCAGACACAGCAAATTTTCAAAAGTGAAGAGAAATTCCAGGCCCTGGTAAATTTATTTCTCCTACTGCATTCCCAGCACAGGTCATAAGAACATAAGAAAGGCCGTACTGGGTCAGACCAGAGGTC
>ML685950.1:1676400-1700631 GCA_007922175.1 Pelusios castaneus
CCGGGGCCGTGGGGCGGGCGGAGGGGCCGGGGCCGTGGGGCGGGCGGGCGGAGGGGCCGGGCCCAGGTAGCGCGGTGGGTGCAGAAGTCGGTGCCGGGTTTGCAGGTGGGAGCCCGGCCCGGTGCTGTCATTGTGGGCCCAGAGTGACGGATCGTGCCCGGGATCGGGCCATCCGGTGGCGCAGGCGGAGGCAGACACAGATTTACGGACAATTCCGGAAATCTTAGAGCAACTTGACTTAAACCATGGGCTCCGGGAGACGGGGCATGCACCGAGCAAGCCCAATTCCCTGGCCACCCTAAACGGCAGCTACAGGCCCCTAAAGCTGCATGAAGGGACTGCAGAAGCGACAGCTTAGGAGGGTGACTTCATCGAATTGTGGGCTGTAAGGACCAGTGTGATTCAGTGAGAGCTCATTAGGATCTATTGCAGAGTGTCCTGTTTCTGGATTAGTAAATAGCAATGACAACAGTTGATGCTTGCCTTACAGGCCCCAAGCAGTTTGGTTTTTGTTTTTCCCTTAAGCAAAAACAACTCAAGTAAAGTTAGTCACATGGATACTGTGACTGTTTAACAAGTTGTAAATACTATTTTATTAGGTGTAACTGATTCTGATTTTAAGTGTGGCGCGTATGTTTTCTGCATCTTGAAAGATGCCATTTTTCATTGATCAGGGGTTTAAGCATATTTTACACTTAAAGCTATAGTTCATTGAGCAGAGAATAATAAATTATAGTCCCCTAAACATTGAGTGCAATTTGTGCTCAGTGTGCCTAAAATTAATTGCACCAACTGACACTCACAGTGTTAAAAAAAAAAAAAATCCTTCAGGGCAGCATACAGTAGCGGAGAAAAACCCACTATTGTAAAAGGGATGACAGTGAGCAAAGCTGAAAGTTTACTGTACTTTTACATCTTGATTTTCAGAACGAATGCAATAGCAGCCTTGGTTTTGTAATAGTTATAGTGGCATCCATTAGCTGCATGGAAACATCTCGTGCATTTTTTCACATTACAGGATAAATTACAACTGTAGTGCCTGGATTTAGAGTGCACTGTAACGACTTCCTTCCATATAAGTTAACTAACTAATGACAAGGAGCATATTAACCTATTCTCCCATCGCCCTCCCCTCAAGCACATGCTGTTTATCTTTTAACTTAGAAAGTTACATGACAACTGATACAGGAAACAACACCAATGGACCAAATGTATCAAATATTCTGCATTCCTTAATACAAAATGTGACAGCCTTTTCCCTTTAGAATAGGAAAAGTTGGGAATCAAAAGCGAGTTGTTGGAGTGCTGCTGGGCTCTTGGCAGAAGAAAATATTAGATGTATCCAACAGTTTTGCAGGTGAGTTTGAGTGTCCTAGTCTGTTTACCACCTATTAAGCTAGTTAGCAGAAAAACTGCTATATGTAGTCTTGCACCATCCTGGCACATCACAAACTTCTTCCTGTTTATCAGTTCATGATAGTATAATGTCAGTTTTTGCATGGAAAAATGCTAATTATGTGCTTACAAAAGAACCAAGTCCTGTCTATTTTCTCCTGCTCTGCGTCTACTCAGCAGCAGTACACAGTGCTGAACATTCAGAGGCAGCTGTAAAAGCTCCTAAAGCAGCAATTATTTGGTATTCTCTCAGAGGTGGAAGATTTCTTTCTGATCCCAATTGTGATCATTTTCTGACCTTGGGCTTTGAGGATTCATGGCTTATGTTACTGAGCTAGTGGCACTGCTGACGTTATTCATGTGAAGATCTGTTGTTTATTTGAGAAGTACCTTTTTCCTTTAAGAATGTCTCAGGAGGGTTCTACAGATACTGCATAAAAAGCGTATTTCCACTTGTATTAAAATGATTGCCTCCTGAATTTGAATTTTGGTTCTGTATAATGGTAAAAATCAGTATCTGTATGGCCTTTTCTCACCTTTTTGTTTTATTTTCCTTTCATCTCCTCTTATTCATCTTTCCAAAGGGGGTTAATTAATAAAGCAGAATTATTCCTGTCAGCTCCTCGGAAAATGTAGGAATAAAAGCGTGACCTAATCCTGACCGTTTCTGAAGACTGGTGGGACTGGAATAGCAGTTTGGTGACTGGGATGCAGGACTGCCAAGAAACAGAACTTTAGAATTTAGTGGGTTTTTTAATGTTTCTGTGTATTAAAGCCTTGTTGCTCAGAACTAAACTAGCCTGTTTTCTATAACGTGAGCTAAAAAAACAAACTAGTTCTTTATTCTAGAAATAGGCATATGGAATAATTATTTTTAAACAGACCATGCAATTGTATTTATTTTTCTTAATGCACTAATGGTACCTACCTTACACCACAAAGTTTTTCATTATTCAAACTTTTGTTGACCGAACGCATTATGGTGACTTATTGGGATTTATAATTTTCTTTATCAGAAGTCATTACACACCAGCTCTATGTAAATTATTCATACATTGGAATGTTCCTTGTACGTCCATGAACAAGTTGTAGATGTTTGCCCAGAATAACTCACATTACTTTGTTTTTCCTAGGTCAGTTCGAGAACTAATTCAGTAATTATCAGAACACCTCTTTAAAAGAATCAGTTAATGTTTCTGTTGAGTTTTATGGCAGTTTCTGCAGCACCATATAGCAGAACAGTTATATTCAATCAAAATTTAGCAAGTTACTTTTTCCCCCCCTTTGTGGGCAAGAACGTAATAGGAAAAAACTTTTTGTTCAAGTTGGACTTGAACTATTAAGTATTGAACTAACTTTGTTTTGTTCCCAGTGCCTTTTGATGAGGATGATAAAGATGACTCTGTATGGTTTCTAGACCATGATTATCTGGAGAATATGTATGGAATGTTTAAAAAGGTCAATGGTAAGTGCACACTGTGAATGGTTGACATTTGTCTAGAAACTCCTGGCACCTCTGTACTTCCAGGAACTGAGATGATAATTCTTGGGGATGAAATAGCTGTTTCTATGAATCTGGGGGATAAAATAAATTCAGATCTTGCTCCTGAGACCCCTTCCACCAGAATCTCCTTTCTCTTGAGCGCTCATATTCCTCTGTACAAAGGATTTTCCTGTCACTAGGAGTGTTACCCTCAGACTCTGACTTTTCTAATCATTGTTTTTGTTTTTCCCAGCTAGGGAAAGAATTGTTGGGTGGTACCACACAGGCCCCAAACTACACAAGAATGACATTGCCATCAATGAACTCATGAAAAGATACTGTCCTAATTCTGTAAGTGATTCATTTACAACTGTTTATGGAGCTCGTAGGAATCTCCAGTTGCACTTTACAGTAGTGATGTGAAATACAGTACAGCAAATATAAAGTGAACAGTGCCATGCTGATCAGTTTCCCTGGAAACAGTGGCAGACATTTACTCCCTGCTTGCAGGTAGAAACTCTGATTGAATAACAAATGTGTCATTGCAAGAGAATTAGCAGTTGGCCACAATGTTTCTTCTAACACTTGAGTACATTTCCTCTAAGCTGTATTTCTCCACCAGGTACTGGTAATTATTGATGTAAAGCCAAAGGACCTCGGGCTGCCAACAGAAGCATACATTTCTGTGGAAGAAGTTCATGATGTGAGTGTTTAACATTTCAGTTTTTGTCATCTTCAGAGTGCTGTGGGATTTCCAGGGAAAGGGGTGCTTTGAGAAATAGTTACGGGAAAGCATGTTGCCATGTGCTTTGGGATACCCTTTCTACCGCCTCAGTTTTCCTTTCAGTTCAGTAGAGGACATTGCATCAGCTAAGGAAAGTCTGACTTTCAGGTTAAACTTGCTAAACTAGTGTTTGAACCCCTACTGTAAATTTCAACTTACTGAACCAAAATTAGCCATCCTCCAAGACTCATGAAAAGAAGCAGTTTTTCCCTTCTTGACCCCAAGAGCTCTGCAGCTTCTTGCACCTTCAGCCAGCTTCTCCTTTGCTATTTGTTTACACCCATGGAAAAAGCAGCAGGATGGAAGTATGCATTTATGATGCACCTGATAAATGTCAGCTTCTTGAAGCAATAGTCGGATTAATGAAGCTTCACCTTTATCAGTTTAGTCTTCAATACACAAGTATGACTTTACTCTCTTTGTTAATCACTTTTCTACCACTGTGTATGCCGCAACGAGTGGCGGCTTTTCATCTAGGTTTGACTTTGGTGGTTTTAAAGTCAGAATCCAGAAATACTAACACACACAAAAAGCCACCTGGTCCTATCACTATCTGTCTGAGGCTCAGGGTGGGGACAGACAGCTGTTCCCAGGGTCCCCAGGCATAAATCTATAGAGATTTTTCTGGTTTTGTGAACTTTTGTTCTTACAATTGTTGGTCTCCACAGGGCCTGGAACATGGTACAACTGAAACTAACCCAAGTCTCAAAGATAACTAGCGCCCCCCCACCACCACCAAATAAAATATTCAGCCTGGCACTGAGCAACACACACTCACTTCAGTACATAACCCTGCAAATTTGCTACCAGGAAACTATTTAGTCTTACCAAAAATAATGCTACAGATTATGGGGTGGGAGGAGCATTAATATCCAGTATATCATCCTACCATCATCTCTGATGTCTCTAGCATGTGTGTGTCAGTGACATCTGCCTCCGTTTAACTGGTGTGTAATAAACTACGCAGCAAGTTAAAAGTATCTTATTTTATCATTATGGTGATCTCCTTCCAGTCTGACCGCTGGTGGCATGTCTAGCTAGTTTCCTAGATTCATTTAAAGAATTAGTGTCTTCCTGTTTAAAACACCATATACTTTTAACACATTTTGAGGATTCTGTTATTGTTTTCACTATATCTGGACTTTGTGGGTCTCTCCTATTCCATCTTGTTAGGTTTTCTCACTGGTTATTTCTGAGCCAATTTGTATCATGCATGCCCCACTTATTCAGTACCACAGGCCAGACATAGCTCTGGATAAAGCATACAGTGCTGTTTTCTTATAACAAATTCAGCTTCCAACACATCTGCTGTGCTTTGAAATCTCATTGGAGTAGTTTACTGTTCACGTGCACAATGCACAAAACTGGCTCACTTGAAGTTATGGTGGCATCTGTACTCTACTTCTAAAACTGTCACCTTCCCCTTATTGTACACCAACAAAGGATGGAACTCCAACCTCCAAGACTTTTGAACATGTAACCAGTGAAATTGGAGCTGAGGAAGCAGAAGAAGTTGGTGTTGAACACTTGTTACGGTAAAAGCTTTATTCTAATGAAAAACCTTTTTTGTCAAGGGTTGGATGACAGGTCACTTTATCCACCTAATAACCGGTGGCCCCACCTACCTGGCCAGGCATCTGATACAGGGAGCAAGGACCTTGCTACATGCTACTCAAACACTAATTTAAACAAAACAGATTTAGCAATATTGCATAATATAGAATCTGCTGATCTCATTTCTAAAGAAATTTTGACTTCGACTATTTAGTGGGAAAAAAATACTTCAGTTTCACCTTTCTCCTTGGAATCCAGCAATAGCTTGAGGCATTGCAGAACAATATAGAGTCACATTCTATATTGATAGCCGTATTGTTTCTGTGACAGCAACAGCCTCCTATCAAAAAGGAGAGCAGAATCATTTGGGGTAGACGATGCCAGCCTTTCATCTGTTAAGACTCAGAGCAGAAGGGCGTTGTCTGTGAGGGAGATTTTGCTTAGACTTGCCTTCACTCTTTATATTTATACAGCAATCTCAGATCCTCCAGTGAAAAGCTGTCTCACAAGGCTCCTGAGGCATTTTACATTGAGGCATCCATTTTACAGCTATGTAATCTAGAGAGACGCAACTTGCCCAAGTCCCCCAGGATGAGTTAGTGACAAAGCCTCTCATGGAACACAGGAGTCCTGTCTGGGTCTCCTCCGACCATCAGCTGGGTATTCCTAATAAATCTGGAGTCCATAGATAACATATGTATGTATAACAGATGACGACCTTTATCAAATCTGTTAGGTGTTTTACGTGCCTAATGCCAGGTTTTTCTCAATCTTTGCTGTGAAATGTTTTGTAAAATTTTACTTCATCTACCCTTCAAAGCAGCCTTTTATAAAGCTTTCCAGCTCCGAAATAAACGCATGTATAGTAACGCTAAGGCTTCTTCCTGTTTTGGATGTTTCAGAGATATTAAAGACACGACAGTGGGCACTCTGTCCCAGCGCATCACAAATCAGGTCCATGGTTTGAAGGGACTGAACTCCAAGCTTCTGGATATCAGGAGCTACCTAGAGAAAGTGGCCATGGGCAAACTACCCATCAATCACCAGATCATTTACCAGCTCCAGGATGTCTTCAATCTGCTGCCAGACGTCAACCTTCAGGAGTTTGTCAAGGCCTTCTACCTGAAGACCAATGACCAGATGGTGGTGGTCTACCTGGCTTCTCTTATCCGGTCTGTGGTTGCCCTGCACAACCTCATCAACAACAAGATTGCCAACAGAGATGCTGAGAAAAAGGAGGGTCAGGAAAAGGAGGAAAGCAAAAAGGAGAGGAAAGATGAGAAGGAGAAAGACAAGGAGAAGAGTGATGGCAAGAAAGAGGAGAAAAAGGAGAAGAAATGAAAAGTGTAGTTTTTTATTTGTAAATTAAAATCTTGTAAACTAAATCACCCTGCTGCTAGATGGTTCTTTTCACTTGCCGAAGTGATCAGAGTTCTATGTTCTTGCCTGTGTGGGAGGCTCTTTCTGATCAGCTGCCTCTGCCCTTGTATCATGCAGGCGAACAGCTGGATGGAAGGGGAGGAGGGGATTCTGTCCATGCAAGCTGGCAGTTACAATAATAAGGAGCAGGTAGTCTTATACCTGGGAAGGAAGGCCCATGTCAGTTCAGTCCTCAGCACTGGAAAGGGAGGAAGGAACAAGTCATGGTAAAATGCAGTTTTTTCATCCCCTGACAGTGAAAAACCTTGTTTTCCAAGGGGTTCATCTGTCTCCTTTCCTCATGGTTTAGCTTTCCTGCTGGCTATTTGGGGTTACTGCCACGTAGTGTGTAAAAATGCTAAACTGGATACACCACCCTTCCATCTGCCGCTGCTCCCTACCATCTTGCATTCTGCTGCCATGCCTGATCTCTGCTTTGAGGGCCCTGCCCAGAGGATGAAGTTACTTGCCCAACCTGTTGTACAGAAGATCTTGAAGTTGAGCTCCTGTACTGTGTACTTCCAAGAGATGATTAAAGGGTTTGGTTTGTAAATCTTGACTTCTGGTCTTTTTAATCCCAAGAGCTAAATGGCAGCTGATTTTATTAGTGCTGGAACGGGGATTTTAGGACATCATTGCAGGACAAAAGAAGCTGAACCGGATGAGCACACAGAATGTAGCCTCTGACGATAAAAAGGGGTTGTGCCCTTTACGCTAAGAAGAGTAGAGATGAGCAAACTAGCGGCAAAGGAGTCGGTGCCCAATCCTGGCAAAATAAAGTCAACTCTTTGCGCTAGTTACTCTTACTGTCTCTAGTGCCTAGGACAGTACTCGAGGGCGCTGGACTCGAACAACTGAGTCCATTGTAGCCCAGAGTCTACAGTTTGATGGTGAATTTCAGGTGCTGACCCCTTAGTCACTTCTATTTAGCTGGCCCGTAAGGGAGGCTGGTAATTCCCTCGCTCAGTGTCAGGAAGTGGAGGGGCAGCCAACATGCTGGTCGTGTGCAGCTCAACCCTTGAAAACGCAGCCATGGCGCATGAAAGGGGGACACTGGAACTGCTCAGGCTGGAGCATGCCAGGCTTGAATGTGTAGGCGCCAGGAGCTGCATTTCTGAATGAACGATGGTGATTCTCCCAGTCCTGTAAATCAAGCGTGTCGTGGAAATAAAGGCGCAGTATGAGCCCTACTTTGAGTCTGGGTTGGCCAACATCCATCTCCCTTTCCTGTGATGGTGATCTAGGCCTGGGCGGCCTGTCAGACAGCATAACTGTTCCCTCTTGCAGATTGCACAGAAGGCTGAGAGCATTGTAGCTGCTGCGTGTGCTGCACCGCTCTCCACACTCATGGGGCGTGTGGCTGCAGGAACATGGTCAGGTCCAGCAGTAAAGCTGGAGCAGGGGGCACAGGATTCTACTCAATAGCCTGAATTCGTTCAGGGTAAGTTTGTCAGTCGGGGAGGTCTCATCCAGTCAGTCCTGGGGACCAGAAGTCACCGTGGACTGTCCAATTGCAAGTGATGCACAGATGGAAACTGCCATCTTAAATGTAAAGCCCTTTATGCAGAGATACTGCTGTAGACTTGAGTCTGAGCCCTGGTAAATCATAAATCTGTTGATGCTCTACTGTCCCCGAGCGGGGTTCACTGATTTCAGCCTCTGCCATGTAAAAATGGGTCTCAGGGCCTGTTGTGCATGAAAGATCCATCACCAGGCTAGCTCAGTGCCAAATACAAGAGGAAGACTTGTGCTCACCCCAACTTAAATTCAACTGCTGGTATGTAACACGAAAATATTGTCCCTGTCCATGAGAAATTAAACTGGTTTGTTACGTGGTAGGTTTACACCATGTGTAAGCAGTAAATGCTCAGAAACACTTCGGTTGAGGATTAGTTGATTTACTTCCATGCATCCTGGGCCTGGCTGGTGAACCTCACCTGCTCAAGCTGGATCTTAGATAAATCTCTGGCCTCCATTACCATAGTATCCAAGCACCCACAATTACCAAACTCCTCAGCACCCCATTAGGCAGAGCAGGGCCCTTATCCCCATTGTACAGAGGGGAACAGAGATGCATAGACACGTGCCATGTCCCAGAGAGAGTGGATTCACGTCTATGCTGTGCCCAGGCTGACCACTGTCCCAGTCCTTCCTGGTGAAGGTTTTTACTCCCACGCCAGTCCTTCACAACTGAGGAGTAAGAAATTGGACTGTACTATCCAAGTTAAAAAACAAAACTCGGTTAGCAATAACCTAAGGTACTTTTACTACTTGCTTTGTAGGAAGGGGAGGGCTGGCTTGGGATTGTTGTTGCGGGAGGCAATCACCACTCAAGCCTACCCCAAGCGAGCAGGGGCTGTAAACCATTACAATCTGAAGCCTATTTGCTGAGGGTTGGTAGGGCTGGGTCTTATTCCTTGAACCCGCCTCAGCCAAAGAACACTATGAAAGTTGGTCTTTGTCACATCTCTCGCTTTCTCTTGGCTGACTGGTGAAAAGACAGAGGCAATTTCAGGAGAACCACCAATCTTGGGATAATTCTGCAGCTTTGGGTTGAAATCTCAAGAGCAGCTCATGAGGTTTCAGCACGTAAAGCTAGCCATAGTTTGGACTTAAACCTGAGCCTTGAAAGGATACTTGATCCAGGTCTGATCTTGGTCCCTGGTCCTGTGTCTAGAATATGTAATGCTGTGTGTTTAAAATCATTCTGGCTTTGCCAACACTCACGTGCCGCTGACTCTCTACCACTAGATGACAGTGTTTGCAGTGTTTCCTGCTGACCTTTAAACAGAAGGAAAGTTCCCGCAGTGCACGGGGTCAGCCTAAAGCAGGTGCCTCTGCGCAGCTATGGCTGTGATGCAATTCTCTGCCCTTACCTGTGTATGCAATATTGCTGAGATTCATACTAGGGCATAAATTTTCTTTTCAAAACAAATCTTTCAGGTCTTTAAAAAGTTAAAGTCTGCCATAAAATAGTCTAAAAATCAATGCATAGGGCCTGACAACATACTGGGGAGCAAAGAAATAGCACACAGCGAAGTGAACCAATTCCACTAATGGCCTCTTAACACGCTCAGGTGGTCACAGGCGAGACAGCAGCCCCAGCTCATCACCAAGGGGACAAAATGCACAGGCGAGGAAGAAGTTCCCAACTAGTTCTTATCACCCTTCTTCCCCATGGAGCCCTCTGCTACTCTCAGGACATTGAGCGGAGCCCCATGGAGGTGTTACTAAAATGCCTTAACTTCTCACCAAATGATTTATAAAGCAACTTTTGTAATATTAAATTCACAGCATTTTGCATTAGAGCTGGGGCCTAAAATCTTTATTTCATTTAGGGGGCTAAGGAGGCCGACTCAGGAAGAAATGACTCGCCTGCCAATAAACACCAGGACTAACATTTAGCTTGCCAGCTCTATATCGTCCAGAGAACATACCTAAAATAAGGTGTCCTGTTTCACCAGTTTTACTGTGTAACCTGGGGAAAGATTGAGCTCCCTGAAACTAGCATTTTAAAAAAGGCCACCTTTGGAGAACTGCTCACCTTACCCATTTGAGGGATAGTGAGAGCAGTTTAGCTAGGGAACAGTCAGATAAATCCTATCAAAAGTTTCCTGAACTACTGCTACAGATACCGACCTGCTGCAATGCAGGAAAAGGGCACAAACTTGAACCAGTTTATTTTTAAATACTAAAAAAAGTTTGGATTTGCTCCCATTGCCATGCTGCTGCTACAAGCTGGCTCCTACACAGGGACATTGCATCCTGTCGGCGTGAAACTAATTGCCTTTCAAAGGAAGAGAAGATGGACGCTCAGAACATTGTTCAGATACCCAGGGAAGGATGCATGTTATACAAGGGTCTTTTGCTTTTAGTGCGTGTGCTTTATTAAAACAAGCCCATCCTGCTTTCCAATGACTCGGCCAACTGCCTGCCTGGAAACGAAGACACTGGAGTGGTGTGAAGATGGCTTCAAAATTAAGGCCCAACTCCACAAAGGGCATTTAAGGTTCCCAACATTCACTGAAAATCAACAGACCTTGGGAGTCTAAATATCTTTGCTTAACTTTTTTAGAAAAACAACCCTTCCCTGAGCTGGACGGAAACCTGCTCGCTAATGCATCCCACACACCCCTGACTTCACCCAGAGCTCCAGGGTCCCATTGCTACTGTGTCCTTCCATCTAGTGCCAGCTGTGACCAGCCCCTCTAATTACAGAGGAAATACTTCAGAAAAATCTTGTCTTTTAATGATTGGACTCCAGGCATTCCAAGGAGGTTTGGCCTGGCTGGGGCACACTCAAATGCTAACAGCATCCAGAAGAGGCTTTTTGCAGGAGAATCCATTGCCAGACCAAAATCACTTAACCCACTACTGGTCGGAAAGTGATGTCGTGCCTTGTGCAAGAGCAGTGCTGAAACGTGCCAGTTGGTTTTCTTGCCAACTGCCCCAACCTCCCAGTGTCTGGACGGGGGCTAAGGGGAGTCACTAGAGCTGAATCACGTCACCACGCTCTGGCCTGCCTGTTTGTAAGATGTCTCTAGACAGGTCAGGGTAGGCAGCCTTGGAGGACGTGTGTTAACCTGCTCTAGTCACACAAGGGAAGGAGGGAGCGGTAGGTTTTCAGAGTCTTCCAGATTAGTGGAGAAAACAAATCCCGGCTGAATGGCTCAGCAAATTCTCTTCAGACCCTAGTGCCATAGACCTGAGTTCGTTTGGTGCAATTGAGGCGTTGCTGGTTCGCTCTCTCGCTTGCAGCTCCTGCTGCTCACCTGAGTGATACCAGGACCCCCAGCAATAGTCTCACCCCGCACACGCTGGACCAGCCAGCTTTGGAAAGTTTCCTCTCACTGCTCAAGGAGCACAACACTAAGGAAACGCTGCCCCCAGGACAGCACCTGCTTGCCAACAATGCTCGGGACACAACTTGGCCGTCCTCACAGTCCGGCAAAGATTATTGGGGTCCCCACGGCAGCAGCTCCCACAGTCCAGGCGCCAGACGGGGCTCCAGCGTACGCGCACTTGGTTAGACTGTGAGCGCATCTTTCATCCCGAATCTGGGCAGCCCCCAGCCTGCAGCACTAGCACAGTAGCAACATTAAACAGGCAGCAGCTGCCTCCCCTTCGGCAGGGGGTTTGATTCCTTTCTGTGCCCAGCCGAGCCCCTGGGCTTCATTACAGAGCCAGCCAGCCTGGGCCCCCGAGAGGGTTACATTGGGGCCCGTGGCACACCCAGGACCCCACTTACAGAGGCTGCAAACCTCTCCCCGGTGGCAGGGCCCCATGGGGAGGCAAGTCGCAACCAGCGCCATGGGAAGAGAGCCCTGAGGCCAGACCTTTTCTGAGCTGCTGCTGGCTCAGATTTACCGCTGTGGCCTGTGACCTTCAATCTCACTGCTCCCCCACCGCACTCCCTCGCTCACAGCCCTTGGCCTATAGCTTTGCCTCTGAAACCCCATTCCCAGCCTCTGACCACAGCAGAAACAGGGTTTGCCCTAGACACAGAAGCTCCACAAGAAGGAAAAACAGAGTTCAGGACACTCACCAGCCAGGAACAAGGTACAACTGGTGTGAGCCAAATCACTGCTGACGAGGTAGAGCTGATTGGCTGTGCCAAATTTAAAGAGTCAGGCCCCAGAAAGGCATGCTGGGGGAAAAGGTTCCTATAAGAGCAGAGCCCCTGACCCAGAGGGGGAGCTGTAGGGAGCAGAAAGCTGCAGAGGAAGGTACGGGGGTTACTAGCTAGTATTACAGCCCACCTCAATAATCATCACCTTTGGTGCTAGCACTGTTATTTTCCCCTCTGTGCAAGAGGTTCTGCGATGGATCTTCCTACAGCGCAGGTAATGAAACGATTTCCTCCCCCCCCCCCTGCACACGCACTCCTTACTCCAGCCCTATGGCAACGCTGGGGCAGATGGCTGTTTGTAAAGGGCTTTCCTGCTTGCATATACAATGAATACTCGGGGGGGGGGGGAGATGTGGGAAGTGTGAATTACAGAATTGATTAAGAAACCCAAAGACACGATGAGAAATTCTTGATTTGCTAATTAACCAAGGCTAGAGGCCTGGCTCACAAACTGACCAGACCTGCTCCTTATAGGTCTCCATTTGCTGTTGTTGGTATTACTGAAGCCTCGTGGGGTGATTCACCAGGTAGGCCGGGCTGGGGCAATGACAATCAGTGGAAGTCACCTGCTTAGGAAAGCTAATGTGGGCCAAAGGGAGGGAGAAATGAGACTTGTCCAAAATGGCATAACCTGTTTCCAAGTCACTGACAGCTCAGAAGACAATGACCTTGATACCTACGGCTGTGTCCAAACAGGTCAAAAGGGGGATTAGCTGATGTGTGAGAGAGACCTGCCGCTCGCTCTAGGGAACAGAACGATCGCCTCCCTTACATGCCTATCTAGGTGTATGAAAACCCTGCATGGTCCTGGGGGACGTCAGTCTGAGACTGGCTAGACGGCGCATGCTGCTAACACATCCTTGGAATTTCTGAACACCCTCTCCTAACGCAGCGCTTCCACCCACATGGCGGAATTGTCGTTCTTCTACCAGACAGAGTGGTCACTTCAGTACCAGGGGTTATGAGTGGTCACATTTGTACGGTGCAGGCAGGATAAAATCCAAACCAGTAAAATATATAGTTGGTGCTTTAATGGGGCCACTTTCACAAAGCTGGACAATTAAGAGCCAATCAGCTGGAAGGAAGAACTTAATCAAAAAATCCTAATGATAATTGATACTAGGTGCCTGAAATTCCACAGCTGAGGAAGAAGGTATTGGGATTAAAAATCAATCTGGTTTAAAGGAGATGTGAAGGCTGCTGTAAAAAATAATAATTAATAAAAAAATCTACCAAATGGAAGAAAGGAGAAGTGGGTAGTTATGAATCTAAATCAGAAGTCAAGAATTACAGAAAAAAAATAAGGAAAGCAAAGAGATATAAGGAGAAATCTATGGCCAATAGAGCGAAGGACAATAAGAATTTTTAAACGTTAGGAACAAAAAGAATCCCGAGAATGGTATTGGTCCATTACTCGCTGGCATGGATGGTTTGCCCCATGCTAGGGACGTGGGCAGCATGTCGCAGCTGGAGCCCGGTTCTCCAGCCACTTCGGTCCCAAGCAGGGAAGAGGCTGCTAGGGGGTGAGGCCCTTGGGATGGGAGCCTCCTCACCCAGCCACCCAGGAGCTGCCAGAACCGTCTCTGTGTCTCCTTGCTGGGCCAGACTGGCAGATCAGCCTCCAGCGCTCTCTCTCTGACTCAGTGATCTCAGGACTGAATAGGGACTATGGCTTCGTTTCCCATTACAACAGTCACTTCACTTTCCTCGGGGCCACCCACCTCCCTGCTAACTGCTGTACTCCGCTCTTTGAATCCAAGCAGCCTCAGATTTGCTGGTCTGACCAGATGCTATGACTTACACGCCCTGCACTTCTGTTGCTCCCGTTCTGGAAGTTCCCAGCTTCAAGCATCTGACAAAGCTCCTATGAGAAATAAATGTCGGTCTTTAAAAGTGCCCCCGGCCTCGGTTGTTTTGCTGGACTAGACTAACCCGGTTCCCCTGCTGGAACACAACCCTCTAGTGGCAGCTGCCCGTCTTTCCTGGGGACACTCACCCCTTTCCAGGCAGCCTCAATCACAACCCGCCTGTGCTGTGACTACCGCAGCCTTTCCAGAACAGAACAAATGCACGTTGGGCCAGTTCTGAGTTCTGGTGCAGGCCACCCCGGCTGGCTCAGGGCAGCGAGCATTAGTGTGTGTGTGAGACAGCAACAGCCCCAGGTCCCATGGGGTCCACAGGAGCCAAGCTGGGAAGGGGAGGCCCCAACCTCCAGGCTCCTCCACAAAGCCCCTGCCCAGCTCCAGTGAGGGGCAGTGGGTGTACAAGGGAGGCTCTGCCCTCCATCTGCATGCCCCATGCTTACACTGGCTCAGGAAACGTCCTGTTATCCCTGGGGACAACCGGGTCCTATGGGGGCAAGGGCAGAAGCTGCTACTTGAATCCCCAGAGCCGGTGCTGCATTGTTTAGATGTTTCCTTTAATGACGGGGCATCCTGCACGGCCGAGCGGGCTGTGCTCTGCTCCTTGGGAGCGCACCCGAGCCCCAGCTAGAACCTGTCTCCTACAGCTGGGGTGACCCCTTCACGGGGCGCAGTGCTCGGCCAGTTTCACAGAATCACACACAGACCTCCCAAGCAGCTGCTTATTGTTTATTGCACAAGAAATTGGCATCGCTGCGGCAGGACGGTGCAGTACAAAACTCTCCGGGTCACTGATCAAAAGCTACTGCAATTCCTTGTATCCATAGACTCCATTTCTGTACAGCTATATACACAGATGTTCACGCACACCAGCCTTGCAAGGGGAACTCCCTGGGGCTGCAGAATAAAGAAAGAGCAGCAAGGAAATGACAGACGGCTTGATTCCGACCTCACTGCCTGGGCTTCTCATTTCCACCCCCTCTGGGACAAACGAATCAGACCAGGAGTTTCCTTGTTGACCCACAAACCCAGCAAAGTCGGCCTGAATCCTTCACGTGCGGCCACCCAGCTGCCAGCCTCAGGGCAAGTCTGGAGGGGTCATTGCTGCTTGGCTGGTGCAGAGACTGAAGAGCCCATTCTGCGGCACGACCAGAGCGGGAGAAAAACAGCACGTGGGCTGCACAAAGCTCTAGGCTCCCACTGCCGCTCCCCACCACCTGGCCACACGTTCCACTTGCCTAGCTAAAGAGAGCGCAGGGGCCACACGCACTCGCAAGTCAACAAACAGCACAAAACTCAGGCCCACGCCCCAGAGAAACTCCCTGTGGCGGTCACGCCTTTGGGGCCAAGCTGCCAAACCTGTCCAGTGTGCACAGACCCCCCGGTCCCATCAATTACTGCACAACGGGAAGGAAAAGGATGCACCATGGCCACCGGAGGGAGGGGAATGAGCTGGGAGTTCTGACACGCTCCATGGCCGGGAGCTGAGTAGAAGCTTTAGCTATTTCACCCTCCCTTTGATGGATACACCATGAAAAAGCAGGAAAACATAAGGGAAAACCTGTGCTGAAAAAGCAGCTCCCTGGCCGTTCTGCAGCTAGCGACATAAAGCCCTGTCTAGAGGCTGGGCCCCGGCAGGAACTGCTCAGCCCGGCAGCAGGCCGCCAATCCCAAGGGATGCAGACACACAGCTACACGGGCCATGATGGGAGCAAAGGAAACCCACTGCAGGAAATCCTTGGGCCAGCTCAGGATTCTTCGCTTCTCGTTCACTGGTTCGAACTTGTTCTGCGCCCGGTTCCCAGCTGGAAGAGGTAACGACCAGACACACGTCTTTGGGGGGAGGTGTCTTCCCTACTGCCCAGCTGCGGGGACACTGGGTGGTTGGGGGGGTCCCTGCTGCACCTGGGCCCAAAGACCCCACGGTCTGGAGCTCAGCCGCTGGGCTGCAATTGGGTAACAACAAAACAATTCTGCTGGAACTTCAGTGTCCCTTCCCCTGGGGGGCAGCACTCAGCAAGAGGCTGGCGATCCCCTTCGTTAGCTCTCCGCCACACTTCGGCTTCACTTCACTCTGCAGCTGGCTACCCAAACCCCCGGGGTGGGGAGTCAAGCCACGCACGGAGGGGCTCTCTGCCCACACGAAGAGCAAAGGACCCAGCCTGTGGCCTGCTCCAGACCCTGCTCTGCCCTGGGCTCCATCACTCCTGTCCAAAGCCTTCTGTCTCCTCGATTGCGTACAGCAGCTTCTCCTTCAGCTGTTCGTAGCTCTTGTAGGGAGGAAGGTCCAGGCGGTTAAAGCTGGCGAGACAACAAAGGTCATCAGTGCAAGTGCTGTCCAGGCCTCCCCCGAGCTGGGACATCTCCCCGTTCTCTGTGGCCATGCTCCAGGGCTGCACTTTGA
This sequence comes from Pelusios castaneus, assembly GCA_007922175.1. Classification (NCBI taxonomy): domain Eukaryota; kingdom Metazoa; phylum Chordata; order Testudines; family Pelomedusidae; genus Pelusios; species Pelusios castaneus. The sequence continues at coordinate 1,692,931 of ML685950.1, forward strand.
GAGGCATGAACTGGCCCCTGCACACATCCCACTGTGGCCTGGTTTGAGAGGAAGCCTGGGACAGCCTGGAGCTCTGTGTCCCAAGCAGCCCCACGCAGACTGCTTGGATTCCCGCCACTCCCAGAGGAGCTGAGACTCACCATGTGTGACTTCGGGGCAGCCACGTCTCCTTGCCAACTTTATCGATGCAGAACTTCTGAGGCCCATTACTGCCTGCCAGTCACAAGCAGAACAACTCTTATTACATTACAGGAAAGGAAACACGGAAAGCTGGAAAAGAACACTTTGCCCAACATAGAACTAACCTGCGGAACTCACTGCCACAAGGCCTAATTGAGGCCAAGAGCTTAGTAGGAATTGGCCTGGGTAATAAGATCACTCAGAGTAATACTAACTGGGATAAACATTTCCCATACAGCTCTCATACTTCAGAGCTTAAGCCAATACTACCGGTCTGGGATCAAGAAAAAAGTTCTCCAACAGGCATGTTAGTGCAGAAATGGCCATGAAGATTCTTCTACCTTCCTCTGAAACAATGGATACTGGCCATCGGAGTAGACAGACCATTCATCTGGAATGCTATGGCAAAGCTCTGCTATCGGGGGCAGTCCATTAGAGATCACCAAACCAGAGTAGAGAGCAGAACAAACAGCTCTTGGAACAGCTACAAATAATGTGCAAGAAGAACAATTTAATTCTGGTAGGGCTTCAGGCTGGGGGCCATTTGCTGCAAGCCTTATGCTGGAGATTCTAAAAATTATACACAATTTTCAGAGCAGCCACTGAGGGCAATCCCATAGTAGTCCTCGTTTGGATAGCCACAGATTAATTGATCACTGAACTAAAACTTAGTGGTTGTCAAGGTGTAACTGATCGTGACCGAATTACATTTGCTCTGAGCAAACAGAACATAGTCCAGACCGGTAATACACTACCTGGGGCTGGGAGCTGAAAATCATGATGAGTAAAAGTGATTAGGAAGAAAAATGTAAACAAAACAATATGAATAGTAATTGGGAGCTGGTTAGGAAAATGTAACTAAAACCCAACAAGTCATGATTTCACAAAACCCGAAGGAAGGCGTCTTCAGTTAAACTGTCCTGAGTAATAAGGGAAGTAAAAACAGCACCGAAAAACTCTATGATTAATGAAAAAGGGCGGAAGTTGGTAGCAATAGCTATAAATTAGCAGAGGTGAAAAGCACACTGTTGATAAGGGAAGCAGAAGGTATCAGTGAAAAAGCCATGGCCAGGAGATTTAAGGACAAAGAAAAGGAATTTTAAAAATGTATCAGAAACTAAATTAAATCCTAGCAATGGTATAGGTCTGTTAACAGCCTGGGATGCAGATGAGGCAGAAGTGTTCAATAAACATCTCTGTTCTGTATTTGGAAAGAAGCTGGATCGCATATTCACAGCTTTCAGGAGTAACAGACGACTTTCTAGCCCCACAACCACAAAGGTTGTTAAATAGCAGCTGATACACGTGGTTTATGTGCAGGACCAGAAAACTTCCATTCAATGGACTCAGGAACTCTGAGCCACACTGCTGAAACACTGGGGCAATTCCAGAGCACTGGGAAGGAGACTAATGTGCCACTCTTTAATAATCTGGTAAGTATGCGCTGTCTGGCTTTACATCAATTCCGGGAAACAATGGAAAAGCTGTTCCGAGCTGCCATGGGATGACGGTAGCGTAACGGAGGCCAAAGAGCCTGGTTCTGGGGAAATCGCCGTTTGTCAGACAAACCGATACCACTGTTTGGAGGTCACGAGTTGGGCTGACCTGACAGCCTTCGACTTCCCTCTGGTGTTTACCCAAGTACTGGGCGACACTCGGAAAGAGGAGACACCTGGGGTGAGTTCTGGCCCCTCTCTGGCCCCTCTCTTGCCTCTCTGCTGTTGTGACATGCTGGGAGATCTACCGCAGAAAGGCGAGTAGATCAGCTGGAACAGCGCCCACTCTGCCCCCCACCTCCCACACCATGGGCTGGGAAGTTTATTGCCATTCTCTCTCTCCTCTATCTCCCCGCCCCTCTTCCTGGGCAGGGGGAGAGGATTACCAATGAGCTCTGCGAATCCCCCGACTGGAAGGCGGCAGGTCCCTGTAACGAACTGTAAAAGCCGGATCCTCTTCTCGTTGTCCATGTCCTTCACCACCTGCAGCCAAAAGAGCCGACGCAATGACAGATTCTGCCACCACCCAGCTACTCCAGGCTTCAGCACTGGGGGTGGGGGCGCAGCACCTTCCCGCCGCCCAGCTCCAATAGGAAACCAAACAGTAAAGAGCGTCCCCCGGACCTGACCTACAAGCCAGAGAGGCCGGGGTGGGACCCAGGAATAGGCCAGAAGCATCTTCTGGGACTAGAGGCTCAGGAAGGGAGATGGGCCCTGGGAACAGGAGCAGCTTCTCGTGCTGCGAGGCCAGGACCTGGGCTCTGCCCTGCACCACATTCCTCCCTTCTACCTTGCCCGCGGGAAGAGGAAAGGCCTCGGAACTGGTGCTGCCTTATTCCCAGCCTCTGTCCCGCCTCCCCCAGAGCACTGAGTGCCACCTGCTGCCCTCGCTGCGACTGGAGGGTTCGGTTCCACTTTCTCCCCACCCCTCGTCTGAGCCACTGGACTCACCTGCCAGAACCACTGGATCTGTTTGCTGTTCTTGGTATAGTGCCGGTAGATGGTGTTCCTCTGCCAGTCACTCATGTCCATCTCCTGCATCCCGCACAGCATCAGCTGGGAACCACGGGACAGGTCAGCAGGAGTCCTCTCGCCCCTCACTTGGGGATGCAGCAGTTCCCCAGGTCAGCCAAAGCCCGGGGCGCAGGCAGTGGGGCTCCTGCCCCAGACCCAGGAGAATGAAAGGGCCCGCAGGGATTCCCCTGCTCTGTGGGAGACCTGCCTGGCAGCAGACGGCATGGGCACTGGAGTCCAGATAACGCCTCCGGCCACTGAGGCCCTTCCAAGAGCAGGGCTGGCTACATACAGCGTTTGTATGAACCCCGGAGCCAGGCTGGGGGGCCCTCAGCCCCTCCCCCATGCACTAACATGGGACGCTGAGAGATCTCTGCTGACCCACCTCCAGCTCCTTCTCATCGAAATACCGCAGCCACTCCAGCGGCGCCACCTCATTGAAGCCATCCAGGAAGGCCTTGGTCTGCTCCTCCACGCCCCGTGTGAACCTCCAGTCCGTCAACAGCCTGCAAGGGCAGACGCAGCACGTGTAACGCTACCAACCCCTGGAGCCACGCCTCCTGAACCTCCGGGTCAATGGCACCCACTTCTTACGTCCCGGCCCCTCTTGGCTCCATCTGCAGGGGCCGTGGTCAGGCCACGACTGGGTGTGGAGCAGCAGCCAGACCAGGAGCCAGGGGCTGAGGCCAGAGCAGAGCTGGGGGCAGACTGGGGCTGACCTGGGCCGCGCTGTGCCCCCCCAAATGTTCCGCCATGCCCTCACACGCCAGGAAGCGTGCCCAGTTTGGGGACTCTGCTCTCGGGCCAAGAGAGGAGCAGCAGGGCGAGTGTAGGGGAGGAGGGAAGATGAGGAGAGGAGCCTCCCAACCCTTTCCCGTGTCCCGTGTCTTGCCTCCCAAAGCCAACAGTGTGCACATGGCAGGATCAGCCGGCAGAGGGCACTGCGGGACAGAGCACCTGCTGTTCTGGGTGCGTGGGCAGTGCCTGGCCCCAAGACAGGGAAGCACCTTCTCCAACAGATCTGGGGGTCTCTGCTGCCGGGGCCCACTGCTCTGAATCAGAGGCGCCTGGAGCTGCGGGGGCCAGGCAGGTGAGAGGCTGCAGCTGCAGGGTCTGGGGCACAGGGAAATAGAAGCTCCCAGTCTCTGCCTCCCCTCTCTGGAAGTGGGGACAGCACCACACCTCCCACCAGAGCCAGATCCCCAAGGGAACCAGCCAGCCCACGACCCATCTCTTCCTCCTGGTGCTACGTCACAGCCGAGACGCCAGGAGCAATGGCTCTCCTCCTGAGCCCACACGCCCGGCTAGGGAAAGCAGCCCCACAGTCGCAAGCCCAGGACTATATTTACATGATATACTCCTCCTTGTTCTCCTCCGTCACCCGGATGCTCTCCCCTCCTTCCTTCAGCTCGTGTGTTGTCACCTTGCCCAGAATCTCCATGTCCTGGATGAAATAGAGCTCCAGGCCGCACTCCTCTAGGCTGTTCTCTCTGAGGAGAAACGAGATGAAACGTTCCCTTCCCTGCCACCAGCAAGCCTCACCCTCCATCCGCTGCACTCCCCGTGGGCACCAGGAATGGCGAGGGCAGGAACGTTTCTGCACAGGGCGCCCGGACATGCAGACACAGCTGGGAATCATGCAGCCGAGGCAGGATCCTCTGCACACGGGCACTGGAGTGCAGGGAACTTGGGCAGAGACCACCCTCTGGTACAGGGACTAGAACCGTTCCCCCCCCAGAGAAGCAGGGGCCCTGGGCCACAGCGGGGGTGAGGCACTGACTTGATCCAGACGATGGAGTTGTAGAACTCAGGGTCAATGGATTCCAGGTCCTTGAGAGTGGGTCTCTTGTTAAGCATGCGTTTGTAGAAGGGGAGCGTGAAACCAGTGTCAATGAATTTTCCATGATACAGCGCCTGTGAGGGGAAGATGGCCCCGTGTCACCGGGCTCCGGCTCCCGAGGGAGAGACCGCCCCGTGTCACTGGGCTCCGGGTCCAGGATGGACACAGATGCTTCCTGGTCCCAATGCTCCCCAAGGCAGCAGCAACTAACGCTCCCAACACCAAGGTGGCCGCATTCCCAAGGCTCAGGGATGATTTCTTTAGTGACTAGGTAACAGGGTGGAGAAGGGCTGCCCAGTGGCCCCCCTGGGGGGCCTGCTCTCTTGGGGGCACAGGAGTCCTGTGCTGGGGTGCAGAATAGCACTTCTCCCTCCCGCACTGCAGCTCTGTTCAGAGCCCTGCGGGGCGCTCTGGCAAGGCAAAGGCAGCCGAAAGCAATGCAGACGCTTGTCTAGAGCCGCCCAGTGGTGATTAATAGTCTAGGGCTTTTTACTGGGATCCTGGACTGCTCCAAGCAGGGCTGGGCAGTTGGGGAAGGCTGGGAAAAATATACCAAATTCCTGAGCATGGCACCAGGGCGGGGCTGGGGCCAGGAGAGCCTGGAGCAGCCCGTCCCTGAGCAGCGCACTCCAAGCACCGGTCCCCAGCCCCAGGCTGTGGGGAGATCTGCACTGGGCTGGGCTCAGGCAGCCAGACAGGAGGAGTCAGGCTGGGGTTTGGGCAGCTGGAAAATCTCACATGGTGGGGCTAAAAATAGTCCCCAAAGCTGCAGATCCACTGGAACGCTGGGGTGGCCGCCAAGGAGCTGAGCCCATCCCTGCAGAGCAAGCTGGCTAAGCTGGGGCTGGGACACAGGCCCCCACTCCAGCCCCTCCATAGGCCCCATTCCAGCTGCCCTCCAGCCCCACACAGAGACATCCTCCCCACCCCGACAGATACGGACACCTGGGACCCGCTCACGGCAGGCCGGGCCCAGCAGCATTCCTGAAGCTGTGGATCTGATGGGCCCCACAGTCCCGTACCCTGGACTGAGCACACGGCCCCAGGAATGACGGCTCCCACCACTGGTGTCGGCAAAGCCGCCTCCCAACCACCGTCCTCAGAGCCCTGGCCGGAGGGATGGGGCCACGTCTGGGGCCATCTTGGCCTTCCCCACCCCCGAGGCCGAGGATGGGGCCAGCTGCTTCCACAATGCGGAGGTGTCCACCTGGGCCAAGCCTGCATCACAGAGACCCAGGGCACCTGCCAATTCGGGGCGTGGCTGGCTCTCCAAGGAGCAGGGGGCTGGGAGCAGCTTCCCCCTGGGGCCAAGGTAGGGAAGCTTTTCAGGTTTAAGTAGCTGAGCCCCATCCTGCTCCAGCCCCTGCTCCCCAAAATGCAGCGCCCCATGGCCCCGTCTGCTCGTCCCTTCCAGCCTGGTCTCTCCGTAGCGCCTGGCTCCTCCTCCCAGCTCCTTTCACCTGCCCGCCCAGCAGCCGGCCAGCGCAGGGCGCTCACCATGGCTATGAAGCGGCCGATGAAGCGGAAGTAGGTGAGGTGGTCGGGGTTGATAGAGGAGGCGGGGTTGATCTGCAGGCAATAATTGTTCTTGCCGGCGTATTCGAACAGGCAGTACATGGGGTTGAGCACCTCATGGGACAAGAGGAAGAACCATTCCCTGGGGGTGAGAGAACAAAGCGTGATAACAGAGCCGCTCCACCGCCCGCCTGGCAGAGCCCGCAGCCGCTCCATTCCTGCCCTCGGGCAGCGGGGTTGCGGCTCCGGGAGGCCAGCGATGCCGGCCCCTGCGCACAAGAGGTTCACCCCGTGCAAATCGGTTCTGTGTTTTCTGGGTGCAGATTGGACAGGCCAGGGCCCTTCCTGTGCCAGCAAAGGCCTTATTCTCTCTCCCATATTGTCCTCCACCCCAGAGGCAGCTGCATTTTAGTGTGTGACGTGTTTTAAGAGACATCAGCATGAATAAGGTTTGAATCACATGAGGTGAACCAGGGCCCAGGGCACTCACTGGTCTCAATCCTAGGCATGGCAAAGGGGCCAGGGACCCCAGTGAATGCTGATGGCCCCTGCCATGTGCCCAGGCTCCCACCAGCCATGCATGCCTGCCTGCTCCCCGGCTCTGGCATGCTCACTGGTGCCCACTCACCACCCGCTCACACACACCACACACACCTACCCACGCCCAGTGTGCCACACCCGTGCCGTAAACACACACACACAAACACACAAACACACCTGCACACCCCTCTACATCTGGGGCACCTACACACACATGCACACCTGCTGGGACTCGGTATAATCAAACACACACCCACACACAGGCTGGCACACCCCTGCCCCTCCCCACGCGCACACCCACGCACACGCCCTTCCTGAAATGGTCTGGCTCCTGTGCCGAGAACACCGCCCCCCCGCTTGTCAGCTCAGCACGGGAGAGGCACACGGTCTCCCTAGCGGCTCAGGGAGCGGAGGAGTCGTCCCACGCAGAGTGCGCCCCGGTATCCTGTCCGTGGTTCTACCCTGTGGTAGAACAGCTTGACGTAACCTACCATAGGGTAAAACCACTGGCAGGACGCAGAGCGGGAGCGGGAGCCAGAGGTGGGGAGCAGGGTCGCCGCAGAGACGGAGCAGCTGGAACGTGACAGACACGGCTACACCGGGGGGGGGAGGGGGAGGAAAAGTTAGCCCAGCACCAAGCCAGAACACCCAGGCCAGCAGGGACCAGGTCTACGGCTTCCCTCAGAGCCCCCCAGCCTGCCATCCTGCAGCCACAGGCCCTGCCAGGGCTCACCCGATAAACGCCCGACTTCCCCTGCTACCACCAGGGAACATGTGGGGCAGCCACTGCCCAGGAGAGCAGGCAGAGCCGGCGTGGGCTCTCGGCCTTTGCTTTGTTCCTACGGCGCGGAGTGGGGCCATTTCTCGCTCAAACCCCGCAGGATGCCTTCTCTGGCCACGGTGGCACGGGCACCATGTGCTCAGCAGCGAGTGGGGGACCTACCTGGCAATGCCACCATAGTCCAGCCCCTCCTCTCCCCGCATGATGATGTACAGCCTGCGCCGCAGGTCGTAGGGCTTCATGTTCATAATCTAAGAGAAGAGATGGCACTGGTCACCCCAGGGCGCTCCCGGCCCACGGGCCGTGGACCCGTCACCCCAGGGCGCACCCGGCCC
>ML685950.1:1700641-1756476 GCA_007922175.1 Pelusios castaneus
CACCCGGCCCACAGGTCACAGATTTGTCACCCCAGGGTGCACCCCACACAGCCGTGGGCAGCAGTGCCAATGCTCCCAGGCATCCACAGTCCCCCCCAAATGTTCCTGTTCAGGGTGCTGTGCGCTCCCTAGTGCAGCTCCGCTGTTCACGGTCTCACCTGCTGGAAGGAGTCCTCAAAGAGCGTCTGCCGGGAAACGCTGATCTTCACGTGGCTGGGCAGTGCGTTCGACTGGAACCAAACACAGGCACCACGCTCCATCAGTCAGCACAGCTCTCCCTCCCCGCGCTCCCTTCTCCCACCCCCAACCTGCCTGGCTAAGAGGCCTCCCTGCTCCTCCTGACCCACCCTGCCAGCACGGGGCGGCCCCACGGCAAGCCTCATTCCCCAGTACTCACGTGACACAGGAAGCGGAACTGGTGATACTTCCAGCGAAAGCTTCGGTCGTAAGCCCCGGGGGACCCCCCCTGCTTATTCCTACAAGATCAACACACGGGTCTTGGATCAGTCAGGCCAGCCCTGTGCACCAGTGGCTCAGCTCCGCTGGGAGCCAGACCCCGAGTGCCAGCGCCAGCCAGGAGAGCTCCGCTGCTCGCTCTGCGCCTGGGGAATGGCCAACCTAGGAAGCCTCTGCACACCTGGGCGCGAGAGGAACAAGGCTGGGGTACTGTCCTGAGCCGGCCATGGCCAGCGTAGAGCAACGTTTACCATCGGCTACTGGGAACCAATGGTGGCAGCCACCGTGGGGTGCAGGGTCTCTCGCAACAGCTGCACTCTCCCAGCTCTGAATGGAGCCTCCCGCCCTCCTGATGCAGGAGCCATGTGACAGTCCGTGGCGCAGAGGTGCAGGGTCCCAGCCGCCAGCCAGCGCAGCAGTGGAAGAAGGAGGCGGCTTACCCGGACTCAAAGCCGGGACGTGGGTCTTTGAAGGTGGTGGTGCGGGTGTTGTGATCGACGAAGTAACGCACCCCCTCGCTGGTGTATTTCATCTCCCAGCCGGGAGGCAGGGCCGGCTCCTGGACCATCCTGCCCAGCAGAAGGAAAAGGTGACTGGACACAGCACGCGGGGGGCAAGCAGGTCCTGTTCTCTGCCCCGCCGGACTGGGAAGAAATGCAGTGCCTGGCCCCCGGCCCTCCCTACTTCTGCTGCTTCCCTTGAGCCACAGCTTTCTCCCAGCTCACGGGAAGTCCTTCCATGCTGCAGGACGAGGGGATCTGGCTCAGCCCAGCACAGTGCAATATCCGGATGCTCAGGAGACAGGACTCTGGCGAATGCTACACCCAGCTGGCTCCCAGGAGCGGTGCAGAATGGAGACCCCTGGCACTCTGGCTGCACTGCGTTGCCACAGTCTAAGAACAGCTTTGGGGCAGGAGGAGGCAGGGATCTGGGGGGCGCAGGGACATGGAACATACAGACAAGTGCTTCCTGCTGCCCAAACAAGCCCAGCGTGTTCCCAGCGTGCTGGGGCCTGGGCGATGTTCGCGGGGAAACCACCTCGCCCGGGTCACTGCCTTGAGGTCTATGCACAGCCCCTGGCGGCAGCTGTCTGGCAATCCAGTTTGCAGGACTGCTCCGGGCCATATCCTGTGGTAGGCTCCTGGGCTCCCAGACCCCGGGGTTCTCTGTTGTGGTTACGGGCCCCGCTCAGAACGCAATGCTCCCTACCCCTGCGTGCGAGGATCCTCCCACTGAGTGGTCCGTGTGTTGTGGTTCACGTAATACACTCGCCCGTTGTCCTGTCTCTTTTCTAAGACGAGAGAGGGAGAGATAGAGTCACCCTGCTCCCGCCAGCTCTTCCATGCCGTAGGCGCTGACTGCAGCCCCACTCGCCTGGCTCGACGCTGGCTCCTCTGGCGGGAACGGCAACGCTGCAGAGCAGGGTGCGGCTGCAGCTCGTGGGGACAGCAGCGCAGAGGCACAGGATGGGCTGCAGCGTGGACTAGCCAGGCGTGAGAAGACTCGGGGCTCCAGGGGGCTGGGACAGCGCACGTTGTCCCAGGCCTGCCCCAGTCCCCAGCTAACCTGGCACATCTCCAGGGGCTGCAGTCGCCCTGCGGGAGTGCAGACGCAGCCGTCCCCTGGAGCTCGCAGCTCCCCAGGACCGAGGGTGTCCCATGGCTCAGGGTCCTGGGGCCCCTGCTCCCTGCGAAGGGATGGCATTCCCGTCCCACAGCCTTGCCCTGCCTCAGGCTGGGGTAAAGGAGCAGCAGTGATTGCTCACAACCCCCCCTCCACACACTGCGGGCCCCGGGCCCTCCAGAAAACTCATCACCCGAGCACACAGGGCTGGGACGCAGCACGGGGAACAGAGACACTAGATGGGCGTTCTGGGAAGAGTGCTGTCCTGGGCCTCATCCTGCCACGGGCCCCTCTCCCCACCAGATGGCCACCCCTCCCCCACAGGCCTCTCCCACCCCGCCCTTCCCCCACCCACTCCCCACCACATGTGCCCCATACCTCCCACCCATCGCACACCCCCCACACTTCTCCCTTAGAAACATCCGCCTCTCCCAGCACACAGCCGTCCCCTTCAACTCGCCCACACGCCTCCCCACCCGTCTGCACACAGAGAGACCCCCACGCACGCCAGGGTCCGCAGCCCCCCCTGCACTCCCGTGCACACCCCTTCCTCTGGACACGCACCCACCACACAACCCTCTGCCTCGCCTGCAGCACCCGGTCACAGACAGGTAAACCTCCTCCGTGCGCACACTCACCGCTGTCGCACAGACGTGCACACCCACACCTGCTCCCCAGGCACACCGTGCACACGCAGCTGTGCCTGACGCTGACCCTGTCTGTGCCACGGCAGCTGCCCTCACACACACACGGCCGAGGCACTTGCCTCTGTCCCTCCCGCCTTAGCCATGCGCTCTGGGCCGCCAGCCCCTCGCCTGCTCCTGCACACACGACGGGGAGCGGAGGGAGTTCCCTGGCTGTGTCCCCTGCTGCTTCAGTCGAGAGGCCAGCTCCCCGAGCTGTGCGTGTGGCCTGGCTCCGCTCCCATCCAGACAATCTCCAGCCCCTGGGAGCTCCCCACGTCCATCTCCTCTTTGCTGCTCGCTCGCTCGCTGGCTCCAGAACTGGGGAGAGGACGCAGGAAGCTCCCAGGAGTCCCAGGCAGCTCCTGGCCGGCGCTGGGGCTGCAGCGCTAATTGGAAGCAGACTCCCCTCCCTCTCCCCGCCTAGATGCAGCTCGGGCTGGGTTCAGGACGTGCCAGGCTCCTCACTGAGACCACACGGTCACTGAGAATAAAGCAGAGCCAAAAGCAGGGGGCAGCGTGCCAGTTAGGCCAGGGCTGGGGCCAGGAATCCCGAGCCCTGTGAGATCCTGCCCCACTCACAGGGGACTGACTTCGGGTCATTTCTTCTTGTGCTGAGAGTTGCTGAAACCCCCCAAGTGATCCAGGCCGACGCACCTCCGGCACAGGGCCCAGGAACTGCAGCTACTGCAAGGAGGAGGCAATGGACAGCCAGCGCCACCCTGAGCTGCCAGCTTGCTGGGCTCTCCCTTGGACTGCCAGCTCCTGCAGGGCCCGCATCACCCAGCCCATGATCCAGCCGGGCCAGCGCCTCTGGGATCCCGTGTCACCCAGCCCACAGTTCAGCCGGGCCAGCGCCCCCCGGGCCCCACGTCACCCAGCCCATGGCCGAACTGGGCCAGCGCCTCTGGGATCCCGCGTCACCCAGCCCACGGGCCAGCCGGGCCAGCGCCCCCGGGGCCCCACGTCACCCAGCCCACGGTCCAGCCGGGCCAGCGCCCCCGGGGCCCCACGTCACCCAGCCCACGGTCCAGCCGGGCCAGCACCCCCGGGGCCCCACGTCACCCAGCCCACGGTCCAGCCGGGCCAGCACCCCTGGGGCCCCACGTCACCCAGCCCATGGCTGAACTGGGCCAGCGCCTCTGGGATCCCGTGTCGTCTAGCCTATGGCCCAGCTGGGGCCCACTCGTGCAAGGCACAGAATTAGGCCCCAGAGAAGACGGACCCGGCCGGAGACCGTCCCGTGCTGGGGCTATGGAAGCTGTGTTCGGCCCGTCTCACTAATCTAGGGTCCATGCAGGGCTCACACCCGGACAGCCTTAGTGACTCAAGCAGCTGGGTTTCTACCCCTCCCCTTGTCAACCTGCTGCACCCGGCTGCCCTGACACTGGTTCCTTCTGCTCACGGCATTTTTCCTTCCCCCCACTGCACCCGGTGCCTCGGCCTGTTCTCCTTGGAGCACATTACACGCTCCCCTCCCTCGCTTGGGCTCGTACACCCCCAGAGTTGACAGCTTCCCTGGTGTCGAGATAGGAAAATAGCGGCTGTCGCCGGCACTCTCCAGCCCCCGCAGCCCAGCTCCATCTCCATCTCCATCTCCTCCCCACCCCAACCCGCTTCGGTGCCAAGACACCGGACGCCAACGTTGCTCAGCCTCACCTGCCCGTGTAACCCCAGGTCTCCATGTCACCAGCACAGCTCCCCAGGCTTCCTCCCGCCCCGCTGGGGACTGGGCACCTGGCGTTTGCCCAGGTCTCTCCTTTCACTAGGCAACTTCGTATTGTTCCTCTGTCCTCACTGAGGTTTGCAACACCCTCCGCCTCAGTATCATGTGTCAGTTGTCTGCTGCTGCCCGTGCCTGCCAAATCCCCATTCTCTCCGCATCCCCACACTTCGGGCTTGATAACTGTCCTCCCAACTGTGATTATTCGCGGGTGAGGGGCTGATTGCCCCACCCCCTTGGCTTCAACTCAGCGGGAACAATCCCCACCTTGGTTGTTACCTGAGAAGAGGCAGAAGTGAAACATGTTCTGGAAGAGGCTGCCCTGCCCTGCCCTGCCTGCCCCCCTCGCATGCACAGGCACTCTCTGCTCCACACCCTGCTTCAGAAACGGCCTTTCACATCAGGCCACCTTCCCCAGCGCATCGCTCTCCAGAGTCTCAGCAGCAGCCAGCTAAACCCTCCGTTCCACTGGCTCTTCCCCTCGTCACACCCTACTCCCGAGAGACCCACCACGTTGCTGTCCCATCCCCACACGAGGCCACAGCCACTTCCACGCTGGTCTGGATCCACCGTCACACCTGGGACGTGATGAAGGAAACTCCCTGGCGGAGCCCAGTGGAAAGCAATGGGACAGATAACGGCCAATTCCCAGCGCAGGCTTCCTTCTGGGCACCAGCACCAAGAGCTCCAGCCCCTTCTCCCCATTTCCAACGGGAAGTGTACCCCAGAAGAGAGACCCAGGCTCTCCTTCCCCTCCTCTTCCAGAGACCTCCAACCCTCCTGGTGTCCAGGCAACAAACGCTGCTGGGATTAGTCAAGAGAGCGCAGCTCCACGGAGCTGGGACCCTCCTGTCTCGAAAGGCTTGATTTAAAGTCAAAGCTGGCACCGATCACTGGCAGCATGGACTGTGGGAGAACGTCAGCTTCCCTGACAGTCACATAGCCTGCTATGCTCCAGGGAGACAGGCAGAGGGAACAAACCCGGAGAGCACAGGTTCTTCCCCGCAAAGCAGCCAGCCAGCGAAAAGGCGCTGCAGAAAGGGATGGATGGAGCAAGAAAGGGTCAGAGCAGAAGTCAGAGAGAAGGCCTGGTACTTACCCCAGCCGGGAGGAAGGGGACCGAGAGGGTCATTGTCAGATGTGGCACCAGATGACTGGAGACAGCAGAGAGAACAAAATACAAAAGAAAAACAACACGAAGATTATCAGGAGCCAGGAATGAGATGAACAAGGGGGGGGGCAAACTCCCCGCTCCCCTCCAACTGCCTCTGACTGTCAGCACCTGGGGGCGGGGGGCAGCCTGCACACGCAGGGGTACAAAACGCCCAAACTAACCAGAGGCCGGGGCAGCTGGAGCAGGGGCTGCAGGAGAGAGGAGATGGACTTGCTGGAAAGTCCGGCTGGTTGCAGCTGCTCTGCTCCTGCTGGCCAAGGCGACTGATCTCACCACCACAGTTACACCTCCAACCTTCTCCAAGAACCACACACCAGAGGGGAAAAAATATCGCAGGCCTTTCCAATGAAATCATTCCCACAAGCCCTGTCCACGCCCAGCGCTTCCTGGCTCAGCCGGCAGCCTCCCCCGCCTCCCCCCTTCGCAGCAGGCTGTGAAAGCAAGCGGCAGTGTGCGAGATTCACTCCAACTGAGGAAACATTCATGCCTGCACAGACAGGCGTCTCCCCAAGCCCCCTGGGCCTCCCCCCAACAGGCCCATTGCACAAAGCACCTTTATTCCTGCACAGGGTGGGCACAGCAGCGGTACTGGCCCAGCCCGAACTGGGGGGGCTGGCGGGGCACTGTTTAGATTACCCCCCACTCCCTGGCTTTGCTGAGAGCTCTCTTGGGGATGGCCAGCCAGACCAAACAGGCGAGGATTCGGTGGAGTGGGGGGCTCTGCAAACCCTTTTCATCGTTAAATAAGAAACACATTGTTACTAAAAGGGCTTTTTCATTTCACTGCCAGCGGGACCCTGTGGGTTTGGGGGCTCACGTTCCAGGGCGGGCCCCGATTCTGTGCTGACTGCCTGGGGGAAGGGATGCAGAGCATTGCCACCCCAGTCTGAGAGACAGGGCACCGAGGGAGGTCACTGGGCAGGGTCTGAGAGCCGGTCCACGCACGCCTTCCATTCTGCACCACAAGGCTGCCCACAGTCCGTGGCCACTTTGGCACGTGCCTTCTGTGGCTGCCTGCAGACAGAACCGCACTTGTGTCACCGGGAGCAGGAAACCCAGCTGGCCATTTGAAATCGCAGCCGGGTGAGACAAGACCGGGGATTGGGAACAAACACCACGGACACACAGAACCCACGGCAGCCAAGGCCCCTTCCCGTCTTCAGGTGGCTTCTCCCTGCACGCAGCCTGACCAGCAGGGACTGGGTCGTAGGCCATTGCTGAGAAACCATGGCTCATGCTGCGAGATGTCTCCGCTCCCCCTCCCTGCTCAGACAGACACACAGAGCCCGGCCGAGTCATGTCCGGAGGCATCAGCTCACGGCCACCTAAAAATAACTGATTTAAACAAGCATGAGACGAGCAAAGCTGAAAGCTGCGGGAGCCAGACCCACAGGAGTGCAGCCGGCCGGACGCCTAGCGCCCAGGGTGCCCGGTTAAACCGGCACTGCAAACGCCCCAAAGCTGCCAAAGGCAGGAGCCCCCCAAAATGCCCAGGGCAGGGCCAGGGGGCGCAGCACAAGAGCAGCTTCTGGACACAACCCTGTCCCCGTCCTGGCTGCTGCCATCAGCCCAGAAACGCTGTCCTGGGCGCTTCCAAGAGCAGTGACGGAGAAATTCGTGCCCCCCACGACCACGTGACGCCAGCCGAGCCCCCTGCCTTTCCGGCCACACGGGCAGGGCAGCCAGTGGGGCAGAGAGGGCTCAAGCCGAGGGCCCTCTGGGATGGCAGCAGAGTTCACTCACTTCATAACTCAAGTCCCTCCCCCGGTTCTGCAGCCTGGCCTGGGGCGTCACGAGAGCTGGCCGCGAGAGTCACATATTCCGGTCAGTGCTCTGGGGAGCCAGGGATGCCCTGACAGAACCTGTCACCCAGAGGCCTCATGGATAGAGCCCTGCAAATCCGCAGATAGCCAGGGATCTCCGCATCCACGGATACAACACGGATATCCGCGGCCCATTTCTTGCAGATGTAGATCAGATGCGGATCCACGTATTTGTACCAGCGCAGGGCTCTACTGGTGGAGTGTAATGCCGTGAGAGAAATGGAGGGCCAGGCTCGGACGAGAAGGAAGAAACCACCTTGACCCCAGGGACCCCTCCTCACTCCAGGGCCGCAAGTACAGCACAAAGTGGACGGGGGCTGCTGCCAGCTGCAGGGGGAAGTTTATCGTCCCCGGACAGCTCAGCCTCTTGGCGCCGTCTGTGGGGAAGAGAAGTTCCTCAGTGCTGAGCACTCACTTTGGGGAGGGCTGGTTTCCCACCCTCACACCTCCAGAGCTCTCTGTGGGAGACGTGGCCTTGGAGAAGACCTGAGTGCTGGGAGCAGCAGACACAGGAAGCGGGAGAGGCTCACAGCCTGGCTGAGCCCAGGCAGAGCAGTCCTGCCCAGGGCTTGGGGCTCCTGAAAGAGGCAGGACTCAGCAGGGCATGGTTAGAGGCCAGAGGCGCCCCTGGGAAGGGATAACGCCTGTGTCTAATTACCCCAGCTAAGGATGCAGCCTGCCAGCTGCCAGGCTCTGGTGCTAAGGGAAGGGGCTGGTGAACTGACCGGAGCGATGGCCTGGGGAAGGGTCCAGCAAGCAGTAGCTGCGGAAAGCTGTGTATTCACTGGAGACCCCTGCGGCCGTTTCGGTCCCCACGTCACCTTCCTGGGCTACAGAGCTGGCAGAGCATCCCGTCATTCCACAGCGACAAGCGACCTCTCCATGCAGAGACGGGCTCCGGCACACATTGCTCAGGGAGGAGATGGGACAGAGGAACCGGCTATAGTCGCGGAGTCTGAGCAAGAGGCGTCCGTTTCCCTTACCTGGTAGAGGAACCTTTGACTGAACTGGTGCATGGCCCCTTCCAGCTGGTTTCGCTGCGTCTGCCACTGCTCGTAGTTCCTCACGTACTCGGCTGTGGGACGCTGCCACGTGGTTGTCCTGGTGTTGTGATCTACATAGTAGTATCTGCCCCGGGGGTCCACTCGCTTCTCCCAGCTGCAAACAGCGCAGAGAGGACTGCATTACAATCTGGACGTGAGCACCCACCTGCCCCGCCAGCTCTCCCCGACGCCCATTCTCTTCCGTTCTTTCCCACCTGCCCCGCCAGCTGACTGGCGATTAGCACGGCCTGGCTAACACCTTGTAGGTGCTAGTCTGCGGTTCTCCCTCGCTCAGCCTAGCAAATCGTTAGCTTCCAGGGTGCTCCCGTGCGCGGCTGCAAAGAAAGGGAGACAGATCTCCTCTCTCAGACGTGTGCTGAGCCCACATGGTCTGCAGTCTCCCAGCACAGCACACGACAGCAGATCCGACATCACACAGGTCCCCAGCTCAGCCCTGGGCTGGCGAAGCAGCATTTGTGGCGAGTGGCTGAAGCGCCAGAGCCGTGGGAGGTGCAGCTGGTGAAGAGCACTGGAGCGACAGTGGGAAGGCAGCGCGTGAATGTCACGAGCAGGACAGGTCGGAGGACAGAGGACGATGGCCAAAGAAGAACATGAAGCTCCCTGTGCTTCTACCCAAGGGAGAAACGTCTCTGCTGTTGGGTGCCAGCACCCACGGCGTGGCCACGTCAGCAAGGCTCTGCTGATGCTGTGCAGCCCCTGAGAGCGGCGTGGGCTGTCAAAGACGGGCCCCCATGGACACCACCCACTGCCCCCGAAGGGCTTTCTTGGTGCCTCAACCCCCGCAGGCCAGAATACGCCTGGGTGGTGGTTCTCAAGCAGTGTCCGGCCACAGTGGGAAGTGCGTCATGGAGAGCTGGGGAGGTGGCTGGATTCGGCTGCTGTGTCCTGTGGGGTCTCGACACACCGCCAAGCATGCCGTGAGCCGCAAAAGGCTGAGACCCGCTGGTCTACGGCACGGGCCTGAGGCAGGGGGCACAGGGGTTAACGGAGGATGTGAAATGGGCTGTGCTTTGATGCTCTGCAGCACTCCGGGGGTCCTGGTCTCCCAAGTCACAAGCAAGAAAGGCAGCTCCGGCAGTCTGGGGGGGTCAGGGTGACCCTGGGACCTCCTGGCACGAATGTGAGTGACTTGGCGCTGAGCCCTAGCACTGCTGGGCCGGCTTCGCATGGCCGCTCCGGTCTCATCCATGTCACGGGGAAAGGGAACCCTTCGGACAGAACCTCGCCACCACACTGGCCAGAGATGGTGCCTGTTGGCAGGTGCCAGGGCCAGCCAGATAGCCTTGCTGGGGGTCGGGTGACAGGGGCTGTCCAGGGAGAACCCAGATGCTAAAGGAAGTGACTCTGGTGATTGTCCCTCCCTCCCAAATCTCCACACCTCGGAAACACAGCACCACCCTGCCCCATCTGTCCTAAGCGTAGAGCAACCCCCATTGAATCACAGCCATCATCAGGGGGTTTCCAGGAGGTCTCCCAGCCATGTAGGGGCCTGTCTACATTTGGTGTAACCTATGGGCTCTGGTAAGACCACAAGCAGCTGGGGGGGCTGCAGAGGTCAGATTTTAGCAGAAGGAAATGTATTTTTGCATGTGAGTAGAAGAGCTGATTGTTAGGGAAGCAATGTGGGAAAGGGTTTATTTCACAGTCACACTGCATGCAGCTTTTAATGTTCACTGCTTAGGGTCGCCCCAGTCTACAACAGACATGCAATCAAGGGAAGAAGAATGATTTTACTTCCCCAGTCTCAGTTTTTATGGGACACAGAGAGGAGAGAACCCAGGCACTTTTGAAGGGCTGCAGACGTGAGCTGTGGGTTACTTCTGCAGTGGAAAAAACAGAGGGTATTTCTTCCAGCAGACCTCACCAGGCTGAATAGAGCTGTTTTCTTCAGAGCAAGGAGTCCCCATGGTGGGGAAGAATGTGGCTTTCAGAGAAAGTTTGCCATGGGCACTCTGGGGTGTGGAGAGAAGTGCCCACTACTGGCCATCGGGGATCAGCAATGCCTAAATTTCTCACTCGGAAGCAGCTGCTTTTTCAGGCTGCTCCCTCCCCTCCTGGCTGCAGGAGCAGGATTGAGTCTCTGTCCAAGGTTCTGTTGGCACCTTTGTTCTGCACAGATGTGACTCTGTTGGTCGCCCACCCTCTCCCTCCAACTCTGCTTTAAGAAACAAGACTCATCTTCTAAAGAAAAACAATCGAGATGGGGAAGCCAAAGCACAGCATAGAAAGGGGCTGAGGCAAGTAAGTATGGACTGGCATGAGAGAGGTGTCACATCTCCCAGGAGGCAGCAACCTGCATGGAAATGGAGATGTGTCTCTACCACTACTCTGTCTCCCCCACCTCTTTTCTCCTTTCCAGGAAGCCTGCTGTGTGCCCAGTCCAAGCAGGCAGCTATTGTCTGTGGTTGCCACCCGCACGCAGAGTCTCCACGTATTTCAAAAGTGCCTTACCCCGGAGGCAGAGGTCTCTCCCAGGTAGTGGTCTTGGTGTTATGGTCCACATAATAGACCCTCCCGTTAGGGAGCTCTCGCTGTTCCCATCTGAAAAAGACAAACACAGAGGTGGCTGGATGACTCGTGGCCCAGGAGATCTTCACCTGGCAGCTGACTGGCAACCCCAGAATAGAGACCTCGCACCATGTTTGGAGTCACACAGAGCGAGCGGAGCAGCTTCCCAGAAATGGGCAGGCACCAGGCGATCACCCACGTCCCCTCTCCCAAAAGGCTTCTGAGTGAACCTCAGGCATGTTTACGGCCTTGAAGGCTGATGCCCTCTCTTCACTCGCAGCACAGCACAGCACTGATCTCTTCCCCCTCTCCACACCTGCCTCTGCCCACACACCTCAACCCTGCCCGGAGACGCACGTTCTCCAGCACACGTCTAAGCACCCTCCGCTGTGGCCGCTACTTCCTACCAACTGTTGCTAATGGGATATGGGGAGTGGACACACGGGCAGCTGGCAGTGGGGTGAGACCCCCACCCAGTCTCATTTCCCAGGGGTCAGAAGCCACGGGACAGCCGTGATTTTCAGCCACTGCCCTTGGGTCAGAGCTGAATCTGGACAGAAGGCCAGACACTGCCAGCCAAACCCCTCACTTAGGGACCCCGGTCTGAATGAGTCGGACAGCTCCCGTCTCAAGTCAGAAACACCCCTGGGCAGAGCTTTCCAGGAGCAACAGGGATGCTGCTGTTCTTCATGCTTTTTACAGGACAGGAAACGGAACCGTCCCAGAGCTCTGGACCAGCCACAGCCGACCCTGATCAATGGCCAGCTGAGACACCGTACGATCGCAATCAGCTCCTGGCTACCTGGAGTCCTTTCCGGGGAACTCCAAAGCCAGCTACCAACGCTGCCTTGCTTGACGCGAGTGAGGGATCAGCGAGCCTCCCGGGGCGGGAACTGCTGAGGCACAGATCTCTGGAGCACAGAGCCCTGTAGCCTCAAGATGCCGAGGAGACTACCGTCCAAGCTGGCCCGGCCCCTGCTGGGGTACGTGAAAGCAGCATCCATTTAAGGGCGAGTTTAGGGGAATCCCGCACAAACGCAGTAACCCTCCCGCTGCTCTGGAAATGCTGAGGTGAAGCCCAGAGGAAAGCAGAGGCTGATCAGGCGATGATCACATGGCTGGTGAGGCCTTAATCCTTACGCCTGCTTTACTCTGGAGCAATAGGCTGAGGCCAGTCTGCACTGCAGATCAACACTGCGGCTGGCCGTTCCAGCTGACTCGGGCTCAGGGGCGCAGGGCTGGGGCTGTTCAATTGTGCAGTAGATGCTCAGGCTCTGGTGCCTTTCCCCTTGTGTGGCCCCAGCCCAAACATCTACGCTCCATAGCCCACAGCCTTGGAGCCCGAGTCCGCGGAGAGAGCCAGCCGGGGGTGTTGATCACAGCCCAGACAGGCCCCTAGTGCGTCCTCAGCCTCTCTCACAGCAGGCAGCTTCTCAAGGCAGTGACACAAAATGATGCTTTACGTACATCACACCCCACCTGCGACTTCCCCTCCCCTCCTGGCCCCAGCCCAGCCCCCTGCTCAACAGGAGAAACCACAAAACAGCCCCCCAGTCTGCCGCTCCTAGGGAAGAGCTGACCGCTCAGAGAGCCTTTGATCTCAGAGGGGCCTAGCTGAAAGCCACTCCAGCCCCCAGGGAGCCCCTCTCAGCCAGGGGAGCACAGAGCAGAGCCTCTAGAAGTTTGCATTTGGGGCATTCATAATGCCCGCCCCAGCACTGCGGAACTGTGATTAGCTCGTTCTAGTCCACATTTAAGGGCCGGCACCAGCCGGTCTACATGGAGTCCTCCTGGCCCACGGCTGCCGGGTGCCTGGCATCTCCCTCATTAGGGCGGCACTCTAAAAGGGGGCTGAAATGGGGCACAAATCCCTGCTTTTCTCCAAACACAGGCGGCCAGTCTGTCAGAGTCCCAGAGGGCTAGTTTCACACGCTTGGAGTTTTCCATGTTCTGTTTCTCGTCGTACATTTTTAACAGGAAGCCTTTGAACCTGGGCTCCGGCTGAAATTCTTCCTTGTTGGTCCTGCTGGTCTTTGTAGCTTAGTAGGGAGGTGGCCCTCCAGGAGGCCAGGGGGGCTGGGGAACAGCCTATTTTAAAATGTGGGATTCAGGGTCTCTCTCGGCCACCCTTGATGCTCTGCTGGAAGTTTATGAACTGTGCACACAAACCTGATTTACAGAGGGTTGGGCAAACTCACCTGGTTTGAGGGAGACCCCAGCACATGAGAGCTTGATTAGCTAAAAGGGGCAGGAGGAGGACAGGGGCATGCAAGCCTAACTGATTGGAGTGGTGAGGGGAGACAAACCTGAGAGATGGAGATGGTGCACATAAAACCTCCACAAGGTGCTATGCTTTCTGGCTGGATCTCATCCAACAGCTGACAGATAACACAATGTATCTTTCTGCCCCACAGCTCCCCCCAACTCTCCCAAAGCCAGTCCAATGCCGAACCCCAGAAATGGGGTAACAATCCTCGGAAATGAATACACACAGAACTCTGCTGCGAGGCCGCAAGGGTTGCTGCATGAACATCTGACACAAACGTGGATCGATGGGCAGTGCACGTGGCGGCCGATGGGGAAGGTTTTCTGTGTGCCCAGTCCCCACTAATCCAGTTTGCATGGACCCCTCAAAAGCAAGGGAATAAATGGTTAAACTACCCTGGTAAATGACTCTGCGTGATAAACGCACCAACGTGACAACTGAATGCTGAAAGCTTTCGCCACACTCCCGTCAATAGTTACCACGCTCACCGCCACAACGCTGCCCCAGCAGTGCCAGCTGCCTCTGGAGACAACCGGGGCCAAATTATCCCCACCAGACACTGCACCACACGTCTGCCCCTACTAGTGACGGGAGGAAGAGCTGGTAAAGGTGGTGTGCAGGAAGGGGAAACCGCCTGGTTTTGTGTATTCATTCAGCTAGCCACTCGATACCTGCAATGCACAGGGGTTTAAAACCTGCTTCTCCCAGAACCCTGAACGTTTCATGGCCGTGTGGAAAGTCATCTGGCAGGCCCCTAGTCTTGCCAATTTGGGTGATTTTCTTGCAAGTCTCATGATATTCGGCATTTTTCTTAAAGCCCCAGCTACCTGAGTCAAGTGATTACTTGAGAACCTCAGCTTCCATTTAATGGAAGTGAGTTTTAGTGCTCTGGTGCAGGTAAAGCCAGTGCATGCTAAAGGCTCAGGAGCCAGAAGGCCCCCAAATCTATTATTCCAAAAACATCTCAGGGATTTGAAGCCACCCTCCGGGGGCCTGACTCCTGATTTCTGAATGTGCAGTGCTGGCTGCTCTGTACTTCCAGACTTCACCCAGGCTCCATCCGCCAGGATCCCCTGCATGAGATTTCTGCCGTATCGACATGCTGGGCAAGTCTAGAACCGTGACAGCCTGGAACCTCCATCTGATACTCTCAATCTGTGTCGACTGCTCTTAGTTTCAGGCAGGCGAAATGCTGCTCCCCACTGCTGCATAAGGCTTCATCTTCCAGCTCTCGAGCAGCTGAAAAATGAAGGTAACTTACCAGCCAGTGGAGAGCTTTACGGCAAAATTCTGCAGACTCACATGTGTGTGACCTGCTGGAATTTTCTGTAAAGCTGCATCTGTTGGGGCCTTTCAGCCACCTGCCTCCCCTCAGAGAAAATAAAAGGGTGAGTAGCCCCAACCACGCTGCAGTTCCTGGCCCTAATGGGGAGCTTTTGCCCCTAAGACGCTGAAGAAGTCGGGACAAAGGGCAAGGAACATTAAGGAGAGGCTTCTCCCATCAAAGGCCTCAGATTACCAGTAGAAACCAACCTTCATTTCTTCTCCAAGTGGGTCTTTCACAAAGAAAACGGGGACCAGGGGTTGGGTGGAGGATTCTCGGTGAATAAGGGCAGCAAGCCTGCCAAGGTGAGCATCAACTCTGGACACAGCACCAAGCGTCTTAGAAGCGACCACACTTCCCGCTCCCCCAACCAAGCAGCAGCGAGGGAAGTCTTTGCTGAAAGCAGGGACAGAGCTGTAGGCAGCAGCCGTATAGGATTCGGTGGTGACGAGCGTGATGGTGGCTGTCATCTGCCTGTAGGCTGTTGGGTGGACTGCCGTCTCCAGCAAGTTAAATGCCCATATGCCGCAACCCACAGGAAACAGTACAGTTCAGCTGGACAGCCTTGCAGCTGAGATGGACAGACTCTGTGTGTGCTTAGCATATATGCCCTAAACATCTGGCTCCATACAATAACCTTTGGCTCCTGTGGACATCCACAGCAGGGTCTTACGCTCCTTCTGAGTACATGAATGGGGCTTGGTAAGACCAGTCAGACAAGAGGGTAGGATGGAAATGGAAGCTGGAGACCTCTTTAGACAGGAATTAGAGTGAGGATGAGGAAAGCACCATGCAGAGAGCACTCTGCTGAATACGGTACATGGAGGAGCGGGATTGGGCCTGGATGTTAGAAATCGGCAGAGATGGACCAGAGGGCTCATGAGCAGTGCGGGACAAGGTTACATTCACAGCAGAGGCAGTGCATCCATCAAAAGAAATAGTCCACCACCTCAGCTGTCCCAACACAGCTGGCTCAGCACAGCCCAGGCCTTGCAACAGGGTATCTGCTCTTTTTCCGTGGTGACCTGAGAAAAGCTGCTACCCCAATCAGCGTTAACGAGCCAGAAATGGAGACGTGGAGCCAGAAATGTATTACTGCAGGGTGAGTGAAAACTGCTGACCCATGTAACAAGGAAGAAAGCTCTGATGGCAGCCAAATACACAGACAGAATACAAAGGACCTTCTCATGTCTAGTCTCTTTGTTTAGCTGGGGAATCTCTTCCTGTTCAGTAGAGTCCATCTGGCCAAAGACAACTCCTTCCCAATAGGTCTCGACCATAACACCTTCGATTGAATGTCCCACCTATCTAGAAGTCAAGCTGGGACACTGAGTAACTTTTGGGAAATTCTTCTCAACCCTGAAACAGGAAGTCTGATCATTTCGAAGCAGGAGTTGTGAACAGCAACATCAGACCCAAGATGCCAAACAACAAAATTTCCAAGCCCCGCTCAGAGCCATTGAGAGCACGTTGGCTCATTCCCACTGGTTTCTGAAAAGACCTGCCCATTCAAAGGTTTCAGAGAGAACACGTAGAAGAACTTCTGACCCCCAGTCCAAGAAAACAGAGTGTGTCAGTAATATTGGGTCCTGCTCATCCCTGGAGAATAACTGAAGACAAAAGGCAATATCTCTGCTAGAAGGAGACCTAGCTGGGACTTAGAGCATTTCAGTAATTCACTACTCAAAGTTTGCCAAAACATTTTCTTTTCTTGGCAACTGAGACACTGGAGAAATCAAATGCATTCAGGACAGGAAAACTTGTCTGGCTACATCAAATCCTTCTTTTGCAGTTGGTGTAATGGAATGCCTCAGTGTTGTCTCTCAGAACTTGGACAGTTTGGGATCTGATCAGGGCAATGTGTTCCTTTCAAATGAAATTGTACCACCTCATGCTGGTGGAGATGTCATCCATGAAAGAGAAATAATATAGACATCAATATACGGATCCCCTGATGGAAAGAACACTTTTCATTCAATGGTTACAGGGGAAGTTCAAGAACAGTCTGCAGATATTTCATCATCACAGGAAGCATCACTGAAGTATGACAAAGAAAAGTCAAGTATTCTCCTTGGACACACAGATCCCTTATACAGCATTTGAAAAACCCAGAACAAGTCCAGAACCAATTCCCCATGAAAAAGTATTTGAGAAAATCAACCCTTGTCACTTACAAACAAATTCTGTCCAAGATACAGAATCAAGAAGATTAGGATTGGAAGGGCCCTCAGGAAGTTATCTAGTGCAAGTCCCTGCTCAAAGCAGGACCAACCCCAACTAAGTCATCCCAGCCAGGGCTTTGTCAAGCTCCAGGTTAAAAACTTGTGAGTATGGAGAGTCTACCACCTCCCTAGGTCACCCATTCCAGCCTTTAACACCCTCCTAGTGAAAATGTTTCCCCTAATATCCAACCTCGACCTCCTCCCTGTAAACTGAGACCATTGCTCCTTGTTCTGTCCTCTGCCACCACTGAGAACAGCCTAGCTCCAGCCTCCCTGGAGTCCCACTTCATGTAGTTGAAGGCTGCTATGAAATCCATCTTCTTTCTTCTCTTCTGCAGACTAAACAGATCTAGTTCCTTCACCTTCTCCTCATAAGTCATGTGCCACAGCTCCATAATCATTTCTGTTGCCATCTGCTGGACAATCTCCAATTTGTCCACATCCTTTTTGCAGCAGGGGGCCTAAAACTGGACACAATACTCCAGATGTGGCCTCACCAGTGCCGAATAGTGGGGAATAATCACTTCATTTGATCTGCTGGCAGCGCTCCTACTGATGCAGCCCAATGTGCTGTTAGCCTTCTTGGGAACGAAGGCACACTGTTGACTCATGTCCAGCTTCTTGTCCACTCTTATCCTTGAGTTATCCCTTTTCTGCAGAACTGCTGCCCAGCCAGTCGGTCCCCAGTCTGCAACAGCACATAGGGCTCTTCCATCCCAAGTACAGGACTCTGCACTTGAAATTCATCGGATTTCTTTTGGCCCAATCCTCCAATATGTCTAGGTCATTCGGTACCCTATTCCTACCCTTCTGTGCACCTACCATTCCACAAACTTAGTGTCATCTGCAACTTGCTGAAGGTGCAATCCACCCCATCCACCAGATCATTAATGAAGATGTTGGGGAAAAAAACTAGTCCCAGGACCGACCCCAGGACACTCCCATTGATACCAGCTGCCAACTAGACAATGAGCTTTTGATCCCTACCCGCTGAGCCCAACGATCTAGGCAGCTTTCTACTCCTTACAGTCCATTCATCCAACCCACACGTCCTTAACTTGCTGGGAAGAATATTATAGGAGACCGTATCAAAAGCTTTATTAAAGTCAAAGTACATCACATGCACCACTTTTCCCACATCCACAGAGCCTGTCATCTCAGCACAGTAGGCAGTCAGGGTGGTCAGGCCTGATGTGCCCTTGGCAAATCCAAGCGGAGTGTTCCTGATCAACTTCCTCTCCTTCCAGTGCTTCAAAATGGATTCCTTGAGGATCCGTTCCATGATTTTTCTGAGGACTGAGGTGAGCCTGACTCATCTGTAGTTCCCTGGCCTCTCCTCCTTCCCTTTTTTTAAAGATGAGCACTATGTCCGCCTTTTTCCCATCATCCAGGACCTCCCCCAATCACCAAACAATTTCAGAGATAATGGCCAATGGCTCTGTGATCACACCAGCCAACAACCCTCCAGGACAAACACTGCCTCAGGACCAGACAGGCCAGTAATGGAGCCACACAGCACGGACTTAATAAATGCTAGGAGGTTACAAGGTATGGGGCTTTTCATGGTATCAAATTTTAACAGGACAAGTCTGTTTGCAGGAAGATGTGAGACAAACATCAACACAGCAACCAGAAACCAACTGGCTCAAAGATTTTTTTTAATGTACTTTCATTTAAAAAGAAAAAAGATTTCAGTTGGCTGGAGCCTGTTTCCTGGGCCAATCAGAATGCACTTTTTTACCCAGGAACTGTCTAGAATGTATCTTACAGCTGTTACTCTAGGATTTGTGGTTGGCTTCTCCCATCTCCCAACAGGAGCTATTTTTTTGAATAACCAGGTAAAGGAGAAAATATCACCGGAAAGGAGTGCTGTGACACAATTACGGTCTCAGCTGCAAAGAAGTTAGTGTCTGGGTCTTGCTTAGGCATGCGCATTGCATGGTGTGTCCATTCTACCGTCCCAGGTGCAGGGACGAGGCCTTCAGTTACACTCCCATGAGGAATGTGGGCAATTTATTTGCAGGCACATCGTTCTAACCATGCCTCGGTGTGTGTCTGATGTGAAATAACCAGCAGCGTCCCTTCCCTTGGTCTGTGCCCCAAAGAGCAAGGTGAGATCGTGCAGAAGATTGTGGTTTTAGGCAGGTACCCTGTCACTGAGAGTCTGCAGCATACGGCACGCCTGCCTCCGCTGCACACCAGTTAACTCTTCTGGCTGCACCCGGGCGCGTGGACGGTGTGAATGGCAATGCTAAGGTAAGCCGCACTCCAAACAAAACGGCCTGTCTTATGTAAGAAACCACAGCACCGGCCTTCTGCCAGACGGCATAATGTGCCTCTTTGTGTGCGCGAGACAGAGCACTCGCCACGTTAACTCGCTCCGTCCCCGCGGCAGGCTCATCACTGACAGGAACCAGATGCAGGAGTTCATGACTCCAGCTGGGAAACCTGGGGGTTAAAGTGGGGTCCCCACCCCAAAAGTTTCCAACTTTACAAACCAACTGCTCTCATACCCCACACGCAGCCTGGCTCCCTTCAAGTTCGTGACACAAAAACAACACTATGCCAACGGCCAGGTGAGGTGAGGGGATGGATTCTGGGCACTCCCGTATCCTCCTGCCCCTACAACAGACTCCCAGCCATGTGCACAGGAGACTCCTTTGTGCTCTGCACATCTGGTACAGTCATGTGAGCAGAATAAATAGGTCAGAATCCCCCGATGACCCTGGCCTCCGTCAGTGCCATGTGTGTGCTGGGGGTGGGACTCGGGGAGAGAAACGGGCCCTAACCGGCCATCAGCTAAAGCTGTGGAGAGCCCAGACCCTCCAGGCTGCTGAGGAGAGTGGAGGTGGGCAGATCATCTCACAGCATCTTTCTAGGGAAAAGCCTGGGCTCCTGCACGAGGCGCCATGGAGCCTCTCAGACCCGCCTGCGATGGCCCCGTGGTCAGCAGTGGATGGGGCCCCAAACTCCTGGAAGCAGCAAGCCCTGAACTGCTGTGCATGCGTTCCACAGTCCTCACCGCTCCGTCGCCGCAGCCGCAGCCACAGCCACCACGGGCTGCTCCCACGACACAGCCGCTTACGGGAACACCCAGGCCCACACGGACACAGCTGACTGCTTCTCCAGCCTCAGGCTGATCCCCAGACTGAGCCAAGGTCACTCCCCGCAGCACCCCAGCACGGTCAGAAATGAGCCTCCACTGGGCAGGGCCCGAGAGGAACGGGCTGGCCCCCACAAAGCCCATTTGAACCCAGCTTTATCCTCACCCCTGTAGCTGGGCCACTGCTGAGCCAGAGCAGGTGTCTGGCGGCAGCCCTGCTGAAAGCTGCTAGCCTCCCTCAGGACAGGTCTCACACTTGGCTGCTCGTGGCCTGACTGTCTGATTCCTCCTGGGCCCGGAACCACTAGGGCAGACCCCTGAATATTCGCTGCTCCCGGCCCTCCGAGCGGAGGACACAGTGCTCCCCTGGCTCAGCACGGCCTGCGTCTCTAACTCGGACAGGGCAGACAAGGAATGGCCCCAGCTGCAGCGTGATGTCCTTCAAACTCATACAACGAGGCGGGTTTGCTCTGCTGTTCCTTCTCCCCAGCCTTACCCAAAGAGCTCCCACGGACGCGCTGCCCAGAAACAGAGCAGCACGCACACGCTGCTGAGCCAAGGAACAGACAGCAAATTAGCCCGTCCCCAGACCGGGCGATGCTCTGAAGATCTAGCCCTGCACCCCTCCCGAAGGGCGTCCATGAACACAAGAGGCACCCTGGCTCCAGGCAGTCACAGCCCACTCCCCCCCAGGAAGAGAACGCCCCTTCTCCCCCTAGAGAGTGGAGGGGTGCAGGGAGGAGCAGCGGGAGAGTGAGGTGATCAGGTTCCTGCTGGAATAAAGCCCTTTTTCAGAGCACTGGCCTTCTCCAGATTGCTGGAACCAGGAAGTGCCCACCCCAAGGCCTGAGAACAGTAACCCTCACACAGCCCACAGCTGTTAACCCTTAGCCTGGGACTGACACACGAGGGAGGCCCCGGCCCTCCGGGCACTGGGTTAGCCAAAGGAAAACAAACAGCTCACTTCACAGGAAATGCGGGAGGCCATTTTCCCTCCCCAACCCCCTCTTGCTTTGCCTGAAAGGTGCAAATTTAAAGAAGGTACTTGGACGCGAAGCAGAGAAAGCTTTAACTCAGGCCACGGGTTGGGCTGGGGGGCGCCGGGCCAGGTGACGGTCTGGCATCTTTAGTAGTGAACGGCACACATCGGTGGGACTCTGTAACCCCCAGCGCCCCTACTGCTGTGGGGGGTCACAAGCCCCACGTCCCCTGCAGTCTGCATTTCTCCGTTGAGAGCTGGTCTCATCTCCGGTGCCCAGAGCCCCACAGAAGGCACGGCAAGATGCTTGGCTTGAGGGACCCGCCGGGACGCTGGGTCAGGCAAAGAAAGGCAGGTTTACGTGATGAAGGTGCTGGGTCTCACACCTTCTCTCTAAGGGACAGGAAGAAGCTGAAAACCAAATTCTGCCCTGAAGATTTTCTGTCTCAAAGGAACTGAAGAGAAATCCAGGAAAAGAGCTCTCTCTGGTTCCACCTCCTGACAGCGCTCTGTGTCTGGCTTCTCTGCACAGCCAGCCAGCCCGGGAGACCCCAGCCAGGTGAGAGCCCTGCTCCAAACTGACGGAGCCGGAGCCAGAGCCTGGCATGAGTCTAGGAGTTTAGCTATAACCGGTTCAGACCCTCCTGTTCGAAGGGAGCTCTCAGGAAACATCCCATCCCTGTGTAACGAGTGTGCCACACACGCTGAGTCACCCTCCATCCTGCTCAGGGACAGCAAAGTACTGCCGTTCCCATCAGGGGGGACACGTAGCTCGCCAGTGCATTCAGCCCGAGGATCTGAAACGGACTCACCCTCAGCCCAGCCCTGCCCGAGCAGGGAGAGCTCCCGCCATACCCTGGCCATGGGGCTCACACTGACAGCAAGGCTGTTCCTGTCTCCCCAGAAGTCGACAGACCAACAACGCACTTCACAAAGGCGTGGACCAGCTGCCTGATGGCACAGCACCCACTAATGAGCAGGACTGCGTCCCACTCTCCAGGACCTGGCCTTTGACGTTCTCTCTTCTGCATCGACAAGCCCCAGCTACAGCGAAGGCGCCCGTTCCCGTCTCCCACAGGTTCCGCCCAACGTGACGGTCTGGCTGCTCCTCTGGGCGCTGCTAAGGGCCCACCTGCTTTTCTAAGCAAGCCCGGGTTCATTTTCATAGCCAGCCTGGCAACCCAGAGTCCAGCTCTCCAACACAGCTGTTCCTACAGACTCAGAGCAGCACCCAGCCCTTCCACCCTCTTCGGCACGGAGCCTGCCTCGCTTCCTCTTGCTCTGACAGCCGCTCCCCTTCCCCAGCCACATGGTGAGCAAGAGCCATGCCTCCCCAGCCCTGGGAATGGGCCCCACCGTGCTCCGCAGGGGAACCCAAGGCAGAGCTGCTTACCCGGGCGGTAAAGCTTCCAAGGCCTGCGCTGGCTGCTGTGTGCCTGAGCCAGGGGCCGGCTCCTCTGGCTCCCCGGGGACAGATGAGGCAGGAAGGGTGGTGGCGGTGGAGCTGGGGGTCTCAGCAGGGCCCAAGGTCACCCCCACTGCAGATCTCTCCTCTTCAGTGTCGGTGGCCCCAGCAGAGTCCGCGTTCACTGAAAATGCAGAGGGCAGAGAGATTAGAGCAGCCTTGGCAGATCTATCTGGCCCCGACGCTGGCTACAGCCCCACCTTCTGAGGGCGCTGAGAAAATGGGCGAATACAGCAATTCTTACTGATCACAACAATTCGCCCCCACCCCAGGTCCTCTCTGCACAGGGAGCCCTGCCGGGCGCCCAAGGACAGGTAGCAGAGCTGAGTCCACTCACAGGCCGAGTCAGAGGGACAGAGGAGAGCGTGTGGGGAACAAGGACACTCAGTGTCTAGCATTTCCCTTGTGGGCTGCCAGCAAACGTCCCAGCTCCAGGGGCACCAGGTTAATTCAGGTGAGGAGCCAGGATCCCAGAAACCTGCCAGGAAGCGCCTGGGCCTTGGGAAGGGCTGCCTTGACACGTCAGCCAGCGCCAGTATCTGCGGACCCCTCTGAACACTCAGCAGGAACAGAGCAGACAGGCAGGGCGGGAAGGAGCAAACCCGGCAGCTAATGGGGGGAAGGGAAGGACACACGTTAGCCCACAGGATGCCACCCAGCAGCTCCACCTCTGCTCCAGGCTCTGGCCTCTGCTGGTCTTTAACAAGGCAGGGCGCGCACACGTCCCTGCAGCTCCAGAGCAGGCCATGCCCCTGGCAGCCGCTGCCCCTCCACTGCACAGGGAGGTGTGCAGTCGCTCCAGGCCGTCCCAGTGCACAGACCTGGTCACACACGTGACCGTGTGAAGGACAGCGGCTCCCCCAGGCATGTTCGCCAGCCCCTCATCGGGACACCTGTGGCTCTGCTAGGACTCAGGGGAAGCCACGGAAATTCTAAGCAGAATGTGATCAAAGCCGGGCCACGAGCTTTGAACTGGTTCCAGGAGTAAAACGAAGCAGCTGCTTGTGGCCCACGTTGATCCAAGGCTAATTGTGGGAGAGGGTGCCCCAGCCAGTCCATCATCATGCACGTCTGTCCCTGCAGACACACCTTCGCTCCCAAGGAAAGCCAGCTTCCATGCAACGAGTAAGTCAGCAAGGAACGATGGCACTGGCCAGGTCACACCACCGAGATTACTTGGAGGCCCCAGGCAGATTCCCAGGTGCTCAGTATAAATACATACCGCATAAGAGCCAGTCTGGGGAGGTCTACTGATGCCGAGAAAGCCCCACCGTGCTGGGGAGCACCAGACTGCCTGGCAGTGGGATGGGGTGGTTACACACAGGCCAGGCTTCTCAGCTGGGAACTAGCTGGGGCAGCTGGGAAGGCACTAAGCTAGCACCAGCAGGAGAAGGGGCTAAGGACGCAAATGCAGCACAAACTCAGCATGCGGTGAACAAACTGAACTGACATAACAAGAGACGCCTTTCCGTTACTCCCACACCAGTGCTAGAGGTCTGGGGAAATTCTCACTGACAAGAATCCATTTGATACAACTGGCTTTACTGAAACCTAGTGGGACAATCTATTATAAAAGGTGCTAATGAGACCTGGCCTGGAATAGTGTGTGCCGTTCTGGTCCCCCATGTTTAAGAAAAATGAATTCAAGCCGGAACAGGTGCAGAGAAGGGCTGCAAGGATGATTCGCGGAATGGAAAACCTGCCTTAAGAGAGGAGATTCGAAGAGCTTGGCTTGTTCAGCCTAACCGAAAGAAGGCTGAGAGGAGATATGATTGCTCTCTATAAATACATAAGAGGGATAAATACAAGAGGGGGAAAAGAATTATTTAAATTCAGCATCAGTGTGGGCACAAGAACAAATGGACAGAAACCGGCCATCGGAAGTTTCGGCTTGAAATTAGACGCAGGTTTCTAACCATCACAGGAGGGAAGTTCTGGAATAGCCTTCCCAGGGGAGCTGTGGGGGCAAAACCCAGCTGGTTCCAGAAGTGAGCTTGATAAATTTATGGCAGGGACGGTAGTCTGGCAAGTGACTGATCTTTGACTCCTGTGGTGGATATGCCGATGGCCTGGGATGGAATGAGGAGGGTTCTGAGTTATTACAGAGAAATCTTCCTTGGGTAACTGGGTGGTGAGACTTGCCCACATGCTCAGGGTTTAACTGATCGCCATACTTGGGGTCAGGAAGGAATTTTCCATGAGGGCAGATTGGCAAAGGTCTCTGGGGTTTTCACCTTCCTCTGTAGCATGGGTGCACAGATTCTCTGTACCTTAAAGTCTTTAAACCATGATTTAACAACTCAGTCCTAGGTTAGAGGTTCATTACAGGAGTGCGAGGGTAAGGTTTTGTGGCCTGCATTGTGCAGGAGGTCAGACTAGATGATCATATTGGTCTCTTCTGACCTTAGAGTCTATTAAGAACAAATATTTTCAAATTCTCAGGCCTGAATAACTTGCACCCAAGAGTCCCAGAAGAGCTGGCTGACTTACACACCGCTTTGCAGCTAATAAACTTGTTTTACCGAATCCAGTGTTTGAATGGAAGTATCTGAAAAACTTTTTAAGATAACATGCTGGCATATTATCCCCTTACTTAAGGGAATAACAGAGTTGAGCATTTGTATTTCCCAGGAGAGGCCTGGGCGGTACAGGACATACATTCTGGGGGGGAAATCTGAGACTGGGGGTGTGTTGGGGTCACCCTGCAGCACACCCAAGGCTGGTGAGAGCCAGAGCGTAACCCATGCGTGGCTGGCAGCCTGCAGTTACAGACAGACACGCGGGGTGTGTCCTGCGTGCTGGAAAGCCAGGAGTGGCTGAGGTGGTTCAGCGAGGCACTGTAGGCACCCAAAGCTGCAGAGCAAAGGTGATACAGCCCTCCCACCAGTCTGTCCTGTACCCTAGCGTATCACAGCATTACTGTGCTCTGCTTGGGGGGGAAAAACCAGGTGATGCAGTCTCATTATCTGGTTGGGATAACATTCTTTTCATTCCATTAGTATCTCTGGCAGATGTTCAACAGAAGCTACTAAAGCGAGAGGTTTTTAAAATCAGCAGGTCCGGAAAACTTGCATCCACAGCTCTTTAGAAGAGCTGGCCAAAGAGCTCACTGGACCGTTCACACTGGTCTTCAGGAAATCTTGGAGGACTGGGGAAGTTCTTATGCCAACTGCTACCCCAATCAAGGCAATCCCGATAATTATAGGCCTTTCCACTTGACCTCGACCCTGGGCAATACAATGGAGGCGCTGATACAATTAATAATGACTCAATTAATAATGAACTAAAGGAGGATACTGTCATTAATGCAAATCAACGTGAGAAAACAGATCTGTCAAACTAATTGATCTTTTTTAATGACATTAGAAGTTTGGTTGACAACAGCAGCAGTGTTGACGGAATAGACTTAGATTTCTGTGCGGTGTCTGACATGGCGTTGCACAACGTTTTCATTAAAAAACTAGGAGGATATGAAATGAAGATGACATGTTCAGTGGACTAAAAATTGCCTAACTGGCAGGTGTCAAATTGATGACTTGGAAGAAACCATAAGATCATCAATGATAAAAAGTTTGCTGATGATGCAAAAGTAAGGGCAGTGGTAAATAATGTAGAGGACAGTATTTGGATTGCTTGGTGAAATGGGCACAAGCAAACACACACATTTTAATCTGGCTAAATGGAAATGTAGTCTCTTTTTTTTCTGGGAACAAAAAATATAAGTCATATTTACAGGATGGGCGACTCTCATCCTGAGAAACAGTGTCTCTGAAAAGTTGCAGGAGTCACAGTGGCTAACCAGCTGAACATGAGCTCCCAATGCCATTCTGTGGCCCGAAGAACTAATATGATCCTCGGACGCTAACCAAGGGACTCTCGAGTAGGAGTAGCGAGGCTATTTCCCCTCGGGATTCGACACTGGTGCAACTGCTACTGGATCCTGTGCCCAGCACCCACAATTCAAGAAAGATGCTGATAAATTGGGGCGAGTCGCGAGGACGATTAAAGGGTTAGAAAATGTCCCTCGTAACGAACTCAAGCGGCTGCATCTATTTGGCTTAACAAAGAGAAGGCTAAGGGGTGACTTGATTCCACTTCACAAGAACCTACATGGAGACCAAATATTTAACAGTGGACTCCTCGCTCTAGCAGAGAAAGATGTAACGTGATCCAATGGCTGGAAGTTGAAGCTAGCCAAATTCAGATGGGAAGTAAGGTGTGTAAATTTTTAATAGTGTGAGTAATTTCCCCTTGGAGCAATTCACCAGAGGTCATGGTGAATTCACCTTCACCGACAATGTTTAAATCAAGATGGTGAGAGATGTTTTTGTAAAAGACGCGACCTAGACGTTACTGTGAGCAGGTTTCTGGCCCGTGACACACAGGGGTCACACTCGATGACCCAGTGATCTCTTCTGCCCTTGGAACCTGTGAATCTATGATGAGTGGCTTCCACGTGCCATAAAGGAACCTCAAAATGGAACTACTCTCTTCTTAGATATGGCAGTGCATGCTGGGATCAGTGGTCTTCTTGGACCCACACTTCAATGTCCTCCATGAAATTCAAGGGCAGCCATGGGCCACCCTGTGTGTTCCTGGGAGACAGCTTTGGCCAGCTCCACACAGAAGGTTTCATCTCCCCGCACTGTCTGAGCCCTGAGTGTGCCGGCCCCAGACACTGTCAGACAAGCTACGCGTCACCCGCCCCGTCAGTCACAGGCCTCACCTGGGCCATTGGCCGTGCTCTGACTCTTGGCCTGCTGTGGCTGGAGAATCTTGAAGCTGGAGCTCTGTTCTCCATTCCCAGGGCTCTGTCTGGCTGCTCCAGCTGAATGTCTGTGTCCTCTGTGGGATAATGACACACAACAGGTGAGACACACGCCTGGCCTCAGGAAGGAAACACCTCCCAGGGCTGTGCTGAGGGACACAGGCTCCCCTCCCTCCTGGTGCACTTTGCCAGCTTTCCAGTAGTCACTAGGACACGCAAACAGTCCCACCCCACAGTGCTCCTCAGCTAGATCCCCTTCAAACTTCCTCTCCCTCAAACACACATGCAGAGCAGGCAGGCACACGGGTTCCAGGCACATTTTGGCCATCAGTGCCCAAGCCCCAGCAGTGGAGAGTCCGGAGGAAACCGCCTGTGGGCTTTGGTGCTAAGGTCTCAGTTCCTCGGATGACACTTGGATATTTGGTACCAGTGAGTCCTTCCACTCCTGCATTCAGATCAGTTCTGGTCCTGGCCTCCATCTAGACACAGACTCTCCCTCTCGGCCACGGTCACTTTTCAGAGCCAACCTCCCCCGTCTAGTCAGGCAGCTCTCTTGTGCTGAAAAGTGACTTCCCAGGCTGAGTGGAAGGCTGTTAATGCCTGTTAAAGTCAATGGAAAGATGCTATTGGGCCTTAATAGACTAAACCTGTTAGCCCACAAATCACTGACAAGCTACATCCCAAAAGAGTTGCGCAATATATTTCTGTGTTGTATTGTGTCTTCACATATACAGTTAATCCTAAATATCTATCTCACCAAACTGTTACAATTGATGGTCTCAGAACAAAGCCGCAAAGTTAAAGGATATGGATATGATCCTCCCACACATCCATAAAGGTAATTTGTCCATGGGCACCATTCCTGCTATGCCTGAGACTCTCCCATTCCCAGGGCATGGTCAGAGGACTTCACTCACTCCGCAGACTCCCACTCTCAGAGGGCCCTCCGCCAGCATCTGCAACAAACCCCGGCACACCCAGCCCTCTGCCGAACGGAGTCAATGCAAGAGAACTCTAGCACCAAGCCCAGCCGCAGGGAGAGGAGAAGAACACGCCGCACTGGATCTGAAGTGACAACACTCTCCAGGCAAGACGGGGCAGGCTGGCTGGATGCCGGGGTCCCGGACCACGCTGGTCAGACAGGAGTCCCTGGCACACCAAATGGCAGCCCGGCCCCACGGGGGGCTGCTTTGTGTTACGCCTGTTTTGCAGAGCAAGGCTGGCCAATGTCACGCTCCTTGTGTCTCACACACACGCACACACACCCCATGACACCAGCCCACAACGCAGCCTGCAGGTCGTGCGGTCGGCTGGGCTGTGGGCAGGAGGTGCTGGACCCACAGAGACGCCTGGCTTCAAGCACTCAGCCAGGCAGCAGCAGCAAGGAGGGATGAGGGAGCCAGAGTGGGGTGACTGACATGGGGAGCAGATAGTGCAGGTTTGAACAGGGAGGGGAGAAGATACAGCTGCTCCTGCTGCCCACCACCCCTCCCCAGGCTCTCTCCCAGGTAGGAGAGGGCCGTGCTATGGATCGGAGGGCCTGTGCTGAAAACCTACTGAGTGCTGATGCAGGGAAAGACAGTGACCTACAAGGAAAGGCTGAAAAACTGGACTTGTTGAGTCTGGAGCAGCAGAGGCTGAGGGGGACATGTTCAGGGTCTTCAAGTCCGTAAAAGATTGTTATAAAGAGGAGGGTGATAAACTGTTCTCCTCGACCACTGAGGGTAGGAGAAGCAGCAATGGGCAAGGGAAGTTTAGGTTGGACATTAGGATAAACACAAACAAATTACCTGCCCGGGGGGATCCCCATCACTGGAGGGTTTTAAGAATGGGTTAGACAAACACTCATCAGGGACGGCCTAGAAAACACTTAGTCCTGCCTCAGCACAGGGGGCTGGAAAAGCTCAATGTTTCTCAACGATCAATCTGTGGACCAGCGCCAGCCCCTGCGATCTCCCTGACAGTCTAGAAAGGCAGCAAGCCAGTCTCTGGTATCAAAAAGCTGGAGAAACCAGGACTAACGGCCCTAACAAGGTCCCTTCCAGTCTCCCATTTCTGGGATTTCAATACATGAAATTGTTGCTCAAGACTATGCTAACACAGCGGTTCTCGATCACTGCGTTGCCACGCACCAGAGTGTTGTGGAGAACCGAGGCAGGGGCTGGATTCGGCCGGAGGGGGTGGGCCGGTGTGTCCCGTAGGGTCGCACGCACCACCAAGCATGTTGCAACCCGCGAAATGTTTGAGAACCACTGTGCTAACACATACGCAGAGAAGACAGAGGTGAGAGCGCGCAGGGAACCTTCCTTCTGACTTTTCCCAACCGATGAATGCTTGACTTCACAGCCTCAACATTCTTCTCGCTCCGCTGGTTTTTAGTGCCCCATGTTTACATCGGATCCCCTCCCATTTTCACACTTGCCAGAGGGACTGTTGATGGTGTACGAAGCCTTCGCTTATCAGTCTTCATCCTGAACTCAGCCCAGCCCTGCCTATTTTACACTACTGGAATTATCCTGTGGTCCAGCATGCTGGTATCTGAGTGCCCGGATTGCAGCAGTGAGCTCCCCAGTGGACTCCATGAGGTCTTGGGCACGTCTCCATTTCTGGAGGAAAAATTCTGCTTGGGGTAAAGATTCTGCTTGTTTACATTTCAGCCACTTCCTTTGTGGTTGTGAGGGAACAGTGCTGGGAGGGCCATTCGTTTGGTGGGAAGGGGCTTTAAAGAGGAAGGTTTTGAAGCATTTTTTGCAGCCAGTCAGACTGGATTTGCCTGACCTCAGTTCAGCTCAACCGAGATTAAAAGTTGTTCCCCTCTAATGATGTTTGGTGGGTCTCAGTTCCAGAGACTGAACAGCCCCCAGATGAGGGTGTGCCATGGTCCAGGGCAGTGTGAGTGTGAAGCTGCAAAGATCCAGGGCTTCCTTCCCTGGGGCCAGCTGACATTCTTCACTCACAGTAGAACCATATGTTTAAAGCGTAGGTCTAAAATGCAAATTATCTGAAACTATGCAAATTATCTCATTACATAACTTGCATAAAAGACATCCGACTTGGCAGCTATGGGGGCAGCTGTTCATGTTCAGGATGATCCATGTCTACCCAGAGACTATTTCCAGCCTGTCTCCCTCAACCCCCATACAACCCGAATTGGCATCAGCATTAACAGCGACCGGAGGATGCGGGGGGAAGGCCCCTGAGCTCCTACTCATGGCTGGGCACAGAGCCCTTCCCTCTGCTCCCAGCACAGACCCTGAAGAACAGCGCCTCGTCTTCCTTCCACACAAATCACGGGGTTAAAGTCTCAGGCTGTGCCCGCTAGGAGGGCTGGGACACTGCCTTGCAGGAGCCAGAGCCTTAGGAAGATTTTTGTACGGCCTGCGCCCTCCAGGAACTCCTCGGTGGGGGCTGTGATGCACCCAGACCAACGGTGCACAGAACTGAAGAGCTGTCACCAAAGCAGGGCAGACGATTGCCGCACAGACTGGACATCCCAGAGCTCCGGAGGAAGCCAGTCTCACTGCACCGGTGCCGTGGCGAGGAAGGGCAGGTCGCAACGCCACAGACCTCTCCCCAACCTCCGCCTGGACCCTGGGTGAGCAGGGGATGCGCAGATCTTGGTTTGCTGAGTGGCCTCAGGGCTGTCCTGTCAACACGACAGCTCGCAGCAGGGATCTCGTCACACACCTCCCACTTCGTGGGTCTCCACATCGCCGTGGTGCCTCGCCTGCCCGGGCAGCTGCCCTTCAGCAGGACCACGTCCGGAAACACGGCACGACGCAGGGCGCCCAGCACCAAGGGGCCTGATTCTGCTGAGCCTTTGGGCGCTACCAGAGCAGAAATCCTGAAGGCTAGTCCAGGCACACGGAGCAGCAGCAGGCTGCAGGGCAAGGCACCCTGGGAGGAAAGGGAACCGGCCAGAGCAGCTACACAGATATGATCAAGGGCTCCAGTCTGCTCTGAGCTGGCTACGGCGGAGAGAACAACATGCCAGCTGAGGCCTCCAGCAGGAGCAAAACGCTGGCAGCCGCCAGGCTTCCTAAGCAAGATTTAACCCTGGTCTGCACGGACACAGTCCCAGGCTCAAGCCCACTGTGTGGGCAAACGGTGTCCCCAGTTGTAGCCTGCTTGGGACTTTCCCCAGCAGAGTGCCGAGACCCGCAGGAAAGGTACCTGGCAATTACCACTGACGGCCCCGGGAAGCAGGGAGGGGCAGAGCACAGAGTCTGCTGGTGGGGGAGCATATCATGGTCACCAAGAAACAGAGCCCTCCTTCTGGGGCGAGGAGCAGCTCTGGGGCTGCAGAATTCACATTTGTTTAAGGCTGGGGGAAGCAAAGGGAAACACTGACCATGGAAATAAGTTCCAGAGGGAGCCGTGTTAGTCTAGTTCAGCAAATAGACAAGGGGTCCTGCGGCACTTTTACAGACAGGAAAGCTCATGCCATAAATAAATCTGTTAGTCTTTAAAAGCGCCACCGGCCTCTGTTTATTCCATGGAAATAAACTTGTATTTAGGACGTTCCAAGTGTGGTTTTACAGGAGCTCTGGACCAGGGAAAGGGACCAGCTCACTGTCCTGACCTCCCAGCACAGAGGTGGGGCACAGCTGGGATCTCAGGTCATGCCAGCTCACTTCAGCAGGGGGGTGACGGGCTGCTGTATTCCAGACAAGCCGCCACCTTAAAAGGGCAAATCCTCCACGCATTGCAGAGCCTCAGGCCTCTGTGCAGAGCTAGAGCCCAGGAGGAAAGGGCAACGGGCAACGGGCAGCCACAGCCTCAGTCGAGCCCCACACGAGCACCGACAAGGCCACAAATACTTCCGGGGGCTCAGTCCTTGCTCCCGGCGGGGAGCAGCTGGGCGCGATGCTGGAACAGGGAGGGAACGTGGGCAAGAACAGAAGCTGACTGCTGAAGCGAAATCGGCGCCTCTCCATTCAGCAGCCGAGCGGGCTGGAACTGCCAGCAGGAGCAGCATGATTCCTCCCGAGGCAGCCCTGGAGAAACAGCCTTGGTTCCGGCCGCGGTTCTCACAACCGCCCCCCGCAAAGGCTCCTCCTGGAACCAGGCTGGGGTGGGGTTTGCTCCTGCCACTAGGGGCCTCGCTGAAGCATGGCAGGATCCAGGCGAGAATGCGCCTGCGGGAGGAGAAGGAATGGCTGATGGGAGACCAGGAATCCATCCGCCGCTTGCCCTGAGCGTTGGCCCTCGTTCTGGGGAGCTGGGTGAGGGGAATGCTCTGACACCTTGTGCCCCAAGAAACTGGCCTCCCCATCGGCCCACCTCTAATGGGCCCGGTCCAGGCAAGGGACACGGAAGGGGGGGCTCCCACGTAGACAAGGGGGCACCCGGTAAACTCCAGTTTCAGCCAGGGCTGGGGCAGCGACAGCACTGATCTCCAGCTGCAAGAGGAACACCCCTGCTCCCTCCGGGCAGAGCAAAGCAGAGCCCAGCCCTCAACCGGACGCTCAC
Organism: Pelusios castaneus; assembly: GCA_007922175.1. Lineage (NCBI taxonomy): Eukaryota > Metazoa > Chordata > Testudines > Pelomedusidae > Pelusios > Pelusios castaneus. The sequence continues at coordinate 1,733,295 of ML685950.1, forward strand.
TTTCCAGCCAGGTGCAGCGAGGACCAGGGACATGTTCTCCTCAAGCTCATGGCAAAGCCTGTGGTGACAGCTGAGCCCCCAGACGGCCCCATGGGGGAAGGGAGGAGGTGCTGCTCCTGCAGGCTGGACCCAGAGGGCCAGCAGCCTCAGGCATATGCCGGGCCGGTCCCAATACAGACAAGTTAGAAGCAGCCCAGGGAGAATTTAGAAACCAAAACAGGATGTGCCCCGGCTGCCAGCGGGCCACACAGGGTTACGAGGCCTGAATTAGCCAGCCCAGCCCTCCTACGCGTGCTCCCACATGGCCCGGTCTTTTAATAGCGGCATGGAAACAAACGTGGAGAACCAAGGCTTAAAATAGCAGAGGGAAAAAGCCAGGCACAGCTCCACGGGAATGGACTCTTGGGGCCTGGCCAGCACCCAGGGAAGAGGCCAAAGCTGGCTGGATCAGGAACCCGCTTGGGCACCCCATTGCATGGGGAAGTGGGGCAGGCTATCATCCCCTTCTGAACAAACCCACGTCACTTCCCCACGTCCTGCTCTGCCCCGGCCTGCCGCTTCTGGACTGGAGCTCAGGAGAGAGCAGGGGGCAGAGTCAGGCAAAAGGGATCATTGCGAAGATCGAGACTGACAACCCAGCTTAAAGAGCCTGTGGCGACTCTGCGAGGGCTGGGGCAGGGCCAGGGAATTGCAGACTCAACCCTGCACGCCCGTTTCCTCCAAGCACATTGACAACTCATCCCCGGAACACAGGGGCCAGAAGCAGGTCACAGCCCCAGTCCCAGCACAGGGACTGCAGGGTGACCCCCTAAGGCCCAGCAGCAACCCCCCAAGCCAGCAAACACTCGCGGGGAAGAGAGGACAGAAGGCAGAGTGTGTCCCAGAGAACTGGCTCCGGCCAGGCAGGAGCACACTGGGCCAGGACATGGTGCCCGGGCAGCTCTGGAGAACATGTTGCCGGGCCCAGGGACCCAGGCCCTGGAGCCAAAAGCCGGCACCTGAAACGCACGGCTGAGAAATTCCTCTGGTCTCAGTGAAAGTGGGGGAAGGAGGTGACAGAGGCAGTCTCTTCCTTGCCCGACTTCCTCTTTTGTTTCTAGGGCCAAGAGATGCACATTGCCCTGGGCAACAGCACACAATGTGGGACGGGAAAGCCTTTCCCCTCCTCTCCCCCCATCCTGAGACGACTGGAAAACGACGCCACATGCAAAGGCCCTCGCACGGCTCCTCGCACGGCGGGTGCATCGGGCAGAGCACAGCGGCAGGGATGGGGCAGCAGGGGACTCCCCTGGACATTCACAACTTCCTCTCCCGCTGCCCGGACAGGAGGGGTTCTCTGCCCTGGGATTAGCGCCCTGGCAATGCCCTGGCTCCAGCACCGCCTCAGTTGTTTGGTGTCTGCTCAGAGCCACTTTCATCAGCCCGGCGCCAGGAACAGCTGCAGCACACGCCAGGGCCCCACCGGCTGCGCACTCACTGCTGTTAGCCTTTCTGGTAGTGTGCCAGGAACGCTCCTCCTCCGCGCCCTAGGCCCCGGGACTCTCAGGTTTCCCACCTTTCAGTCTTGGGTCCACCTGGAACAAACTAAGGCCAAATTTCCTGGCCTCCAAAGGTTTCGCAACTTGCAGAATCACCCCCAGCCTCGCGAGGGTCACAGGAGCGCAGCTCTCCCCCGCCAATGAGCTGCCAGATTAGCAGGCTGGTCCAGCAGCACAGATGTAACGCCATCCCTCTCCAGTGCCCCCAGCACGGGGCTGGCCAGTGACAGGAGCTGGAGGAAAGCGGAGGGATCCAGGAAGGCTGGCCTTTTCCCTGCCAAGGCAGATTTGCTGGTGTGTCCTAAGCTCCCAGCCCGCCTCTCCCCAGTCCCCAGCTCCGTAGAGCTCACCTTCCCGATAGTCACCTCACCTCCTCCCAACGTCTCCTACCTATACCCCATCAGAGCAGCCTCCCCACGGCTGCGCCAGCACCCCTTTCCCTCCTCTCTCCCAGCCTCACACCATTCTTGGTACCAGTCTCTGAGCTCCAGCTTTCTGGAACCAAGATGCTCAGCCCCCAACACTGCGTTTAGCTACCGCCATACCTCTGCCTATTGGCTCCCTGCTCTGAGACCACAGCCTCAGCTGGGCTCTTCTGCACCACATCCCACTGCAAAGTCCTGTGCTCTGCAAGGTGCAGGGCCACATCCAGTGGTGTGGAACTCAGTGCACGGGACGCTGGGCAAAGACTGATCTTAAGGCGAGTGACCTGGCGGCTTTGATCTTCGATTTCCTGGGCAATGAATCTGCCTGATCAGCGGGCGAGAAGGTGGAGCAAAACCGGTGCCTAGCCTGGAGAAGCCTTGGAAGCGGCAGAACTCATGACATGAGTGACACGCCCATGAGGTCACACACCTTTCGGCAACCTGCAGCCTCCGGCCCCTCTAACAGCGACTTGCTTCCGCAACAGAGGCCCCTCTGAGCCGTTCTCACAGCACGCTAGGGTTGCAGCAGACCCCCACCCCCCAGGACACCAGCCTTCGGAGCCAGCACAAATGACTGGCTCTTTATTTGTGCTTCACACAGTTAACTGTGGAATTTCACACCCTATCCCCGGGCTTACCAGCAAATCCCAGGGCAACACTTGTGAGGGGGAAGAAAAGGAAGTCCTGACCAAGCAGTTTCCCTTGAGGAGACAGGGCAGAAATTGTTGAGGAGCAAAGACTAACCCTTTTATTCCCCTCCAGTCTTCCAGGGAGGTCTCCAGCCCATGGAAATAAGCAGAGTCTTTCCCACTGTGGACTCCCAAACCACTCTCACAACCACACAGGGATCTCTCCCCCCACGGGAAGGAGCCCCGCAGCACCCCGCAATACTGAGAACACGGCTTGGGAAAGGGAACAGAGCCCTGAACCCTGCACCGGTGAGACTGAATTGCAGGGAGGCAGGGTGGAGCTCCCCAGGCTGGAATTTGGGTAGTAAATTCGCCAGCGGTTGCAAGGGATCCTCTGTGAGCAGAGAGGGCAATGTCAGCAACACAGCGTTCCTCACATCCTGCGCCACGTCACCACCTTTGGTGGTCTCCTATCTATGTATTGACCGGGCCGTGCACACTTAGCTGGGCCCAGCAGCTAGGAAGAGGAAACCCGCGTACAGGCCACTAAAGTCAGGCCAGAGATTCAGCACATTCAGCCGTCGACTCGCTTCCTGCCCTAGAGCTGGCCTCGAGACAGCACTGACACCCGCTAACGGGGCTGGAACGTCCCACCCACATCCCAGCGGCCCTGGCCTGAGGCCTGGCCCCCCAGAGCCAAGCTGCGTGCAGCCCTGCAGAACAGCATCAAGTTGAAGACCAAGATCAGCAACTCAGCCCCCTGGCTACGGAGCCCAGCCCCATGGCTTCCACTCCAGACAGGACTCTGGAATTGCTCCCCACTCAGGACACTGCAGGGAAGGGTCAGTGGCAGAGCTGTGACCGGCAGATGGAGAAAAGAGAAGAGCCCAGAACCCTACAGTCCCTTTCAGAAGGCCCACGGCCAGAGCACTTCCACGCGCAGGATCTGCCGGCTCATGCTGACAGAGGGCCTGGAGGACAGAGTAGCTGCCCTGGTCCGAACCGCAGGGATTCTCTTCTCTGAAGACAGGCCTGGAAGCAGAACATCTGTATGAGCTGCTGGACTCCAGCCACCATTGGCAACTACACCTAGGTGTGAAATTCAGCTCCAGGCTGAGAGCAGGACACGTCTCCCAAGAACCACAGCTCCAAAGGAGCAGCCTCTTGCTGCTTTGTCCAGCGACAGGAGAGATGTGGCCCCGTGCCTGAGCCGTTCATTTCCTTGGGAAGTGTCCTGCTGCCTTCCCTCCAGGCCTCTTTGCTTTGCCTCTCCTGTTCCCGCTCCAGCCGCACCCGTCCTGGCCAGTCCGCTCCCCACCCTGGCACAGGAGCCTGCTGGAGCTTTAATCAAGGCAGCGAGCTGTGGCTGTCCAAGCTTCAGGAGCTGCTTGAAGGGAGCCCCTTGAAGCTGGGGCCTGCAGCTAGTTTATCTGGTTACGCACACTGCTGGATTCAAAGGGAAATGCCAGGCTCCCCCCACACTCTCATCTCTCCAGCTGCCTGCAGATCAGCTAATGGAAACTGCTCTGACTGCCATAAGCCAAACCTAAGCTTTGCTTTTTTTCAAGGGGAAAGAAAACGCTCTGCAATGGGCCCAGAGAAAAGCCAGCCAGGATGTCGCGCTGCCAGAGGGGAGCAGGAAAATGCCTCTGAGTCCTCACTAGAAACCGCAGCCCACACTGTGAGAGTAGAAAGAGCCCTGGTGTCCCCGCGGCTCGTTCTCCAAACATCTGCACAGTATGCAGCCCCGACAGAAGAGCTAGCTGCTAGGAACTATCAGGAAAGGGTACGGACAGGGAACGAAGAGCATCACAGCTCGCCGGGCACGCCACAGCTTGAGTACTCTGCGCAGCCCTGGCCGCTCCAGCTCCAAAGACATATATTACAACTGGAACAGGTAGAGAGACGGTCACAAAAGCGATGAAGCCTGCGACGGGCCAGCTTAGAAGACAGGACTGAGGGGCTACGACAGAGGGGGATAAAGTCACGAATGAAGTGCTGAGGGGGAACAGGGAAGGGTTACTGGCCCCATCACATGACAAGAACCAGGGTCACCCAATGGTGCTGGCGGGCAGCAGGTTTAAAATAGACATACGGATGTTCTTCACTCAAGGCAGTCACCCCGGGAGCTCATCACCAGGTGGTGGTGTGTGGGCCAAACGTAGAGCTGGGTTCAAAAAGGAATGAGGAAGTCCATGGAGGATGGGTCCATCAATGGCTCCTAGCTAGGATGGTCTGCGACTCAACTCCATGCTCAGTGTGTCCCTAACAAGCTGGGGCGACGGGCTGGACCCCGCGATGACTGGCCTGTTCGGTTCATTCCCTCTCAAGCGGCTGGACCGTGGTTGGAAGCCGAGGGCCAAGGCCAGGCTCTTGTAGTCCCGTCCCCCATCTCTCCCCAGCGGCACAGCAGAGCATTATCAGCACCGGAGATCACAGCTGGAGCCCTTTTCCCACGCCAGGCAAGAGTACCAGCCAGCGTCACCCGCAGCTGAAGCTTTCTGCCATTCCTGGGGAGGCAGCCACGGCCCCGGGGGGACTGAGCCCCCATCGTGCTAGGGGCTGTACAAACACAGACCTCAGAGGGCTCCCACTCTAACAGACATGGAGTGCACCAAGGGAGGGAGCACGCAAGCAAGTGCCCATGGTGAGGAATTTGCACAGCTTGTCAGAGAGAGATTTCCTTCCTGTCTGCAGGCTCCTCGCAGGCAGGTTACAATAAGCCTTTCTGCCCTGCCAGGCAGACTCCACCCCACGTTACCACCTCTGGCCCCGTCAGGGCATCTCTCTGCTCTCCTCCCCAAACCGGCTGGCCCTGCCAGGTCCATCCCAGCCTTCTTTTGGGATCTCGCTCAATGGCTCCTTTGGGAGCAGCTGCCGACCCTCCCTCACTGGCTCAGAGAACCAGCCTCTCCCGCTCCACCCAGGGGTCGTCAGTGCAGGGGCCTTACCTGGATCTGCCTCCAAAGCAGTCAGTGCTCGGAGCCTGGGGTCTGCTCTCCGTCGCTGGAGCCATGGTGCTGGGATCCCGGCCAGGCAGCTGGGAGCCTGGACAATTACACAAGCCAGAAAAGGAGAAAAGAATGGGGAAAACTAAGACACACAAGAGCGGCTGGCAATTCTAGGGAATCGGGAGAACTGGGATGCCAAGAGCTGCCCCTCCCACTGCACGTGTGGCTGATATCGGCCCAGGGAAACAGCCTACTGGCAAGTGTTCTGCGACTTCCATGGGCCTCTGCATTGGGCCTCTGAGGGATTTGGAAAATGGGATGGTCCTGGGGAGGGGGCTATCAAGAGAGAAAGCATGCAGGTCAGGCATCTTTCCCCATCATCCCAGGCTGGGCTTCTCCTCAAGGGCCACAGCGTGCTGGTTTTCTCTCACTCCACCTGTCCCGCTGTGGCTCTGAGCCCAGCACTGGGGGGGTAAATGCATCAGCCCATGGAAAATCCTGTAGCGCAAGAAAGCCCAGCCTTTTTCACACCCTCAGGCTTCACAGCTCCTAACTTCCCTGCCCCAGAGGCTGAACGAGACAGAGAATGAGACGCCCTAACACTGAACGCACATGCCCGAACTGCCTGGGAAGAGTCAATCTGCCCGTGGCAGCTGGCTGTGCACCCTCCCACACGGGGCACCCCTAGCCCTGCCTGGCGGGTGAAACAGTCACCTCCTGGGGCCCACGAGTGAGGAGGGGGTGAGCCCAGAGAACAGCGGCATCCTTCACCTCCATGGGGTGGAAGAGACCTTTTCCTGCAGCTACCACAGCTCCCCTCCCAGGGCTCAAGGCTTCCACTGAAGCCCCTGGGACAATCCGTCAGCCCCAGGGCAGACGCGCAGCGCTCGCAGACTGAGAGGTGGCCCCAGTCAGAGGTCTGTTCACAGGTCCTTACAGCTGTGACCTCAGACCTGCTCCTCTCCCCGGGGCTCAGCACCTCGCACTCAGAGCAGCGGCGCGTGTGGAGACGGGCGGCACTCACCCTCTGTCACGGCACTCCCATTAGGCAGGCTTCCCAGATCAACAGTCGGCCCGTCCAGGAAAACCGTCAGCTCTCCGCCTGAGACAACGCTGCCTTTGTTCTCCGTCTGCAGGTTCAGGGTCAGCTGCGTGTTCTCCACTGGGACAGGACAGACAAGCCACAGTCACCACCAGCTGGAGCCTCACCTCAGGACAGCTTCTCGCTCCAGGCTCCGCACCCTGCTCTCTTCGCATGGCACGAGTGGAAGAGATGGATTCCTGCGCTTCCGGCCAGGCTTCCCACGTACACCATGACAGTACCCCAACAACGCTGAGCCACCCCAGCCAGACCTTCGCCCCCCACGGGCCACGGCCTCCTCATTCCCACACAAGTGAAGGCAGGGCTGTTCCCAAGCAGAGCCTTCACCTCCTGACACGGCCCACTGGGAGCAGGCTGCACTGGACCAACCCAGGGCACGCTGGCCAGATGGGGTCTCAGCGGCTTTTAGCTGAGAAGATGGGGTCCCAGGCTGTGCGAGATGGTGACAGGGGAGCCCAGTGCTTCACCCATTTCCTGCTTGAAATCGTAGCGGAGAGAGCAAAGGCCCGGCACTGGGGAAGAGAGCGGCAGAGGATGCCTGGGAACATGGAACAAACCGACAGCTGCACGCAGATCACGGGGGCGCTGGAACAGCCTCGCATGCCTGGCCAGCTCCTGTGAGAGTGTCTGAGAGGAGCCCACACGGAGGAGCCCCTTGGAGAAGGGTCCTCTTCCCAGCCCACCACCTCTGTCAAGGCAGACAAGTGGAAAAAGAAAATCCCCTTCACCTCAAGCCAAGACTGTGCTCTGCTGAGCAGCCAGGCTGCTCCCTCCCTGGCCACACGCTGCTGCAGAGAACGCCCTGCCGGCCCTCCCCAGCCAAGGGCGCACTAGAGACACAGCTCAGCAGCTCCTCTCCGGGCTGTGCTTCCCTTCCTCACCCGACAAGGTCCACCAGCCGTGGCAGACACCAGGTGGCCAAGCACTGAGCTTATTACGTGGACACACCATCCCCCCTGCCCCTGGAGCCAGGGGAGAGCAGAATGGGTGAGGGGAGGCTGACGGCTAACAGAGCTACAAAGCAGGGGCTGAGAGCAGCCGCTGAATGTTCACTGGCATCCCTTACAGCTGCCGTCTGCACCACCTCAGCAGCCAGCTGATCCCTGTTCCCCTGGGGCCGATACCCTCAGCCCTTCTGGAAGCGGATCCAGTGCCCCACATTGCACACACAGCAGAAGGAAGAATCCACAGCGCTTGTGAGAATGAGGCGCTAACAGCAGTCAAAGCAGGCACATGGTACGTGGCCTCCATCCATCGCTGCAGCCCCTGCCACGGAGCCTAGCCAGATCTGGGCAACGTCTGCCAAATTATGGAGCTTCTCGATGAATGGGCCCAACGCGCACCAGCAAGGATGGAGAACAGCCAGACTCAAGGATTTTAGTGGAATGCCAGCACCCTGATACAACCTGTGGGCTAGGGACGCCTGGCCACGATCCAGCATGGGACAACAGCCCTCCTGACTAGCTTGCTCGAATAATTGTGGACACCCAACTCCTCTGCCAATCAGACACCGGAGCCCAGTGGTCCCAGGGGACCCCACTCAGTTTCCTTGTCTTGAGGGAAGAAGTCCCATTGGCAGAGGGAGATATGGACTTTGCAGGGCTTTCCATGCACATCTGTTTGCAATGCAGCCAGCGTCTGTCATGGAATCACAGGCTTCTTGCTGTTTCTGACCTGACCCATCAGCAAAAGTGTCTGAGCGCCATGCACAGAGCTGGCCAATCTCACCCGAGGCTGGCCGCCAGCCTCCTCGCCTGCCACTCTGCCTTCCAGCACCCTGGGGCTCCTGACAGGATCCGTTCCTACACCATGGCTGTTCCACAGGTTCCCATGAACCCCATGTGCTGGAGCCAGCCAGTCTCCACTGAGACTTGTTCCACTTGAATACAGGTCTCCCGGCCCCTTTTCTGACCGACTGTCTAACCCACTCTCTGGGGACAGGAATCCCGGGGCTGGAGACGGGACAGTAGGCTGAGTAACACTCCAGGGCTGTCCAGCCCAGCGGCAAAGCACACAAGCCCTCTTTGTGAAGGCTCCCTCAGCGCACAGGGGAACTTCGCCCAGCAGCAAAGACGAGGTGTCTCCAACTGGAGGATGTGAACATGACCCGTCCTGCTGGCTTCCTCCTCCTTCCCCGCCCCCACCCCAGCTTTTTTAAGGAAAATAAACAGCAGCAGAACTGCCCATTCCCGTCCCCATTCAGCACACGGAACGGAACACACTTCTCCACCAACAGAGGGTCTCCTGAAACGGGAGCACAAAGCCAGCCTGTGTCCCGGCAAGCAGCCACAATATCAGAGGGGTTATTATTATTTCGGGATGAGGCCAGGATGATTTGTCCTGAAGGAGGTCTCGGTTCAGCTACTTCCAGTGCCTTGCCCACAGCATCAGAGCGCCCACTTAGAGCCAGCGGTTCCTCCCAGCCCATTGCAGCTCCAAGAAGTAAGGCTGCTAACAGCAAGTGTGGCAGAGCTGAACCCAGAGCCAGCAGGAGCACACATCTGACACAGCTCGTTGGCCCCAGCATCACCAAGCCTTCCCCCGGGTTCCTGCAGGCCTCTTCTCCCCAGGGAGGGTGGCTCAGCCCAAGTCACATGCAGAGAGACCTGACAGGAGCCTCTTGCGCCTGTTTCCTGCCTCTTTGCTTCTTTTCAAGAGTCCCCCCCACACTGTCGCTGTGGACACAGACCAACGTCAACTAAACGCCTGCAATGAGCGTATCCAGCCACCTCCTCTTGGGGAAAGCCCTGCAATGAGGGATGTGCTGAGACGGCCATTCATGTTACTCCAACTCCCTTAGACCAGCGCTACTCAGACGACCGCTCGCAAGCCACAAGCGGCTCTTTAATGGGCCTTTGCAGCACAGGAGACGCAAACACTGCGTGACTTAATTACTACCCAATCCGCACGCTTTTCCTGTTACTAACCAGGTATAGTTGATAAAATAATACGTGGCCAGTCATTTTGCTGAGCTATAAAAAGCTAAATATTTTCCCTCCTACTGATTCACTCCTAGTATATAATGACAGAAAATGAAGTGATGGATTCACACCACCGGGACTCTTTTGGGGAATGCTAATTGCTAATTTGGTTCCTGGACCACTGAGGCCTGAGTATCATTGTCTTCCACGATCTTACAGCCCCCAAACCTGGGCTTCACCCTGCGCTCTGAAGGGCAATTAACTCAGCTTCTGTCAGTCCAAAGGGAGAGGCAAACCCCAGAGCCAAGGCCTGCCCCTGGAAATGCCTCCAACATAACGTGTTCAAGTACAGGCACAGGCCACAAGGAGAGCAGACAGCCACACGAGGGCAGTTTTCACATCTCTCATGCACACTAGCCAAGCGGATGGGACACTGGGCTGGGATCCCCACTCCAAGACGGTAGCAAGGGTCGGAGGGAACACTAGAGTGGTGGTCAAAGTTGGACCGAGGTCAGAGATCAGGAGACGAAGTGAGATGTGAAGTCTCCTATGGGGCTGCAGAGGGGAGCCAGAGACTACAGGCCCAGCCAGATTTGGGTCTCAAGCTACACTGACAGTGTACCCCCCCCGAGGGCAACAACCCCAGGCTGAAAAGCCTCACCTCTCTGGAGACACAAACACCAATTCCCTGAACACGGCACCCTCCACCAGCTATTAGCCCGGGGCAGGGAGAATCAGCATTTCCAGGGAAGCAGCTGGCTTCTCAGCACTGCCAGCAGGATTTGTCATCACACGCCCCAGGCTGAGGGGCCCAGCACACAGCAATTCCATTTGCTAGCTTGCTCCTTCCCCCCAGCAGGGCAGGAAGGGGAACGCACTTCACGGCAGGGCCTCTGGAGAACTCGGGGGCAGCAGTGGCCAGCCCCATTTACCTTCCCAGCTGGTGAACCCAAGCGGGCCTCGAGTATGTCTTTCTACACTGCCATTAAAAGCTCACTGCTGGCCTGTGCCAGCTGACCTGGCTAAAGGAACTGTTTAATTCTGGCTGCAGCCAGAGCTCTAGGATCCCCAAAGGTGCTAGAGCCAGGCTCCTGCCCAAACTTGACCATCTCCACTCAGTTAATCCGCCCCTTGGCCCAGGCCAGCCACCTGTCTCCAACTGCAGACAGACCCAGCGAGGCCATCAGCCTACGCCCTCCCTCCGAAACACTGCGGCAAGCGTGCGCCCAGAGGACGTGGCTGGTTCCCTGCCCAGTAGCCACCTGTGTGACAGGAAGGGGCGATTGCAGACCAGCTACCAGAGTGCCAGGCAGAGAAACAGGAGCCTGGGCTTTCACGCAAGAGAGGGAACGGGGCCCTGCCCAGGGCTACCCTTCTCCCCACCGCACTAGTGCTGAGCCTGAGGGATGCCCAACCCAGCCAGCATGGGGGGACGGCGTCTAGGGCTGAGGGGCTCCGTGGCTCATGGTTTGACTGGTGCTGGAGCAGGACCTATAGCCCAGCCAGCCGACAGGGAGCCCTCGGGCCAGAGTCCATTGTCCATCGGGCTCCTTCCCCACTCCCAGCTGACTGGCCTGGAGCAGTGGTGGGGCAGGAAGCCTGTGATGGATGGTGGCACCACACCACTCGGCCGGGGCCAGATTTTGCTGGGCCCCACTTTAGCCCAGGGCTGCAGCCCCAAAAGCCCTGCCTTAATCCGACCCCGGCCCTCCCCAGGCATGCACCAGGGAGCAGGGCTCCTGCACAGCAACCTAGTCCCCCTGGCCCGTAGCTCTGTCACAGGAACGGACCAGAACTCAGTTTGGAAGCCGATGCAAAGCAGGCTTAGGGAAGGCCTTTCCCAAGGTTCTCGTGCAGGCAGTCTGCAGCTTTGCCTTTACGATTCTCTGTTAAAAGAGTCTTTGCTTCCCTGCAGTTCAGTAAGCTCCTGCAACAGCCCGTTCGTGAGGAGGGGTCGGCTGCATTTCCCAGAGGCGTGGGGGGCTGTTGCTGGCTTCCTGAAAGAAATGCTGGAGGCTGTGGCTGCAGCGGTTCTGCCTGAGGTGCAGCAGAATGGAAAGCAGAGAGTGCTTTGCAGGAGCTGTAAAATCCTGGCATATGGTGCCACTCAACAAACAGGAGCCTCTTGATGTAATTGCAACCTGAGCAGCCAGCAAGAAAAACGAGCTTTCCTTTGTAGGCCAGAGCCCCGCACACCAGGGCCTGCCCGGCTGTCCACAGCTCAGTGGAACGGCACAAATACAACAGACGGGACTAGCAACAAGCAGCATGGCCAGATGGGCTAGCGGGCAGCCTCCAGGGGTGCCACACAGCAACACTGCCCTGCCCGGCCCCAGCCGAGCACCGGAGAGCCACCGCAGCATCCAAACAAAGAGCCTCTTCTCCAGCACAGCCGCCCAGAGGCCAGGGCAGGGGCTAGGCCACAGTAAATTAGGTGTTTTAAAGGACCCTTGGGAGCAACTCCATAGAAGGTTGCAACTTGTTTTCTATTACTAGAGCCCTTTTTACCCAGCTCTCCAATCCCCCGGCTGCCGTGGTGCAGACGTGCTGTGCCAGAGGAGAGGCCATGCAGAGAGTTTCAGAGGAATCTGCCAAGGCAGAGTTTGAAAAATGAGGTTTTTGGAAAGGGGACTGATTTTGGAAGCTCGTTTCTCACACCGCCTGGTCTGTTAATTCCAAACGGATTCAATTTGCCTGGCCTGAAAGCCTGGCTTGGCGGGTTCTTTCCCAAGGACACAAGCCCCTTTTTCCTCCTAGTTTCTGACATTGCAGCACTCGTCTGGAGGCACAGAGGGAGCTTTGAGACAGGCCCAGCAAGCACAAGCAGGAGAGCTAGAGACGAAGCCATGGCCGTTGCTGGGGGAGAACGATGTCGACCAGCGTTAGTCCTTGATAGCTAATAAAAGCCATGGAAACACCCCGCCAAAAACTCTTACGACACAGTGAAGGTTGCATGCACGTATCAGTAAGGCTTGAAAAGCTTCTAAAATGGCTTCCAAAAGCCGGGGTGACTATCCGAGATGTCTGCCTGGGTCTGCAGACAGCAGTCGTGTGTTGACTCTGAATCCTACTGATAACGCCGCCCATGGGAAGACAGCTGCCTTAGGCCCACAGGGAAGGAGAAGGTGGATTGTTCAGTGAAGACTGGCACAAGCAGCAGCAAATGGAGTCTTGTCTCAGCCCTCCTCTGGGCAGGGGCTGGTTTGTCGTCCACACCCAGCTTCTGGCACAGGCTAGGGACATCCCTGACCATCCAGGATAAGAGCCACTGATGAACCTTCCTTCAGGAACTCGGCCGCCCCGGCCTGGGCCACGTCGCATGGCTGGGGAACACCACTGGGACCAGCCGGGCAGGAGCATGCGTCGCCTCGCAGGAAGGAAGTGTGTCCATTTTAGATATCCATCCCTGTACGGGACAGCCTGCTCGGCACTCGGCCCCCACCCCACACTTTGGGCCAGGGGTAGCCCCACTCCGTGCACCTCACTCATGGAGCAGTGTGGGGCCCCTCCAAAGGCTCTGCGTACCTGCACTCCCAGGGCCCCTTGGGGCCACACTTGCAGGGGGGTGGGAAAGCTGAGGGAGAGCCCTGGAGCCCTCACACAGCAACCATAGACTGTCCAGTTCCAAAGGCTGATCAGAGCTGCAGCCCACAGTGCGTTTCTTCCGTCAGCGCGGCCCTGCAGCGAGCTGGGTTTCAGGCCCCTGCCTGCTCACAGCACCAGAAGACCAACCTGATCCCTGGAACGACCGTGGCCCCCCTCGCCCACCAGCCAGAGCACAGGGCCAGGGACGAGAGCTCAGAGGAGCACCTGCCAGGCAGCCCCTTTCAGACACCGCTGTGCTCTGTGGCTTTAAGACTCCTCCCCTCACACCCCCTTAGGTCAGGGAAAAATCTGACACTTTTCACCGAGGAGAAGGAACAGCCATTGCCTTTTCCATTCATTTTCCACACGGCCCCCTCGGGACGCAGCCTAATGAAAGGGCTGACTGTGGCCTTGCAAAAGGGCGTGCGCAAGTAGGGCGGGAGGAGACGCCAGCTCCAGAACAGGCCTGGCACTTGGCAGGCTGCTGAGAGGGAAAGCAGCTGGGGGGCGCAACTCAGGTCTGCAAGACTCAGAGACCCAGACACAGTCACCCCCTCCAGCAGCACTGTCCTGCTCCAGACGGGAACCGAACGAGCCCCCCACCAGCCCAGCTGGCACAGGGCCCGGCCACCCTGCCTTTGAGACGCTGGAGCAGTGAATTCCCTGACGAAGAGGGCAGTGCCCAACCCCAGGGACATCCGCGGGGGGCAGAAGAGGGCGAGGTTCACCCAGAAAGTCCTTCCACCTCCTAGCAGGGGCCGCCCCGGCGAGTCCCCTCCCCAGCCCAGCTCGAGAGGACAGAGCTCACCATCCCACCCAGAGCCTGAACGGGGCCCTGCTCCTGGTGACGCTGCCAGGGGACCCCCCGAAGGTTTCACACCTCACAGCTGGCAATGCCCGGAGAGCCACTGCCCCAACCCGAGGAGTCAGGATAAGCCCCAACCCCCTCGGGGGGAAAGGAGGCCCTCGCTGCTCTCAATGCAAGGTCTGTCCTTCACGAACAGCTGAGCTTTGCTTGGAAGAGACAGAGCGAGCCTTTCCCTGCCCCACGCAGCCGCTGGCCCTGAATGGAGACCTTTATGCAGCCACCAGCACCGGGGGCCACGTTCTGGTGACCACAAATGGCAGCAAGGAGCTGTGAGGTTTGTTTCCTTGCCGGCAGTGGTGGCCCGGCCAGCTAAGGTATGGTTTCCATCACACGCCAGCCCTGAGCGCCTGACAGGCCTGTCCGCACACAATGATGCCTTGTTCTCTCCCGGGGCCAGGGATCCAACGGGGAGTTTTCTAGCCAGCTTTTCCTTCTCCGTGTCACACACCTAATGAGGCAGGAAATCCTGCAGGACCACGGAGGAGCTGAGAGGTGGCGTGAGCCCAAGAACAGCGAGAGCTGGCTGGTGAGAGGGCAGCATCCCTCCGAGGAACATGCTGCTCTCCCAGGGCATTCTGCCCAGCACCAGCAGCTTGTGGTGCATGGGCAGCTGAGGGCGCCCCACCTTCTGGCCTTCTCCAGACAGGGAAACAAGGCTCATGAAGACGGCAGGAGGCCAAGCCAGCCAGGCCAGGCGTCAGGGCCCCAGAGTAGCTTCCACTCATACGTACTTTTCCCACCAGTCTTCTTCAGTACGTTATACAAGCTGACGGAAGCCGCGCCCAGGAGCTCATTCCGCAGGGTGTGGCAGCTCCAGACCTTGAGATCCAGGTAGCTCTGAGCTGTGACATTCCTGGAAGCAGACCAAGAGAAGGGTGTCATCTCCCAACCTGCTCTTCTGCACTCGGCACCCAAGCAGCACCAGGCATGCCAGGCTCAAAGGGCAGAGAAAAGACCGGGGCAGCCACCATGAGCCCCAGGCAGCAAACGAGCCCCTGGCCCCACCAGCTTGTCCATCCATCCAGCACAATGTCTGGCAACTGAGATCTCTGACGGTCTCACGCATGCAATATCTGCCCTCAGCCTCTGCCAGCCTGTGGCTTCCTCACACAGCACATTGCAGCTGAGAAGCAGAGAGCGCAGA
Source organism: Pelusios castaneus (assembly GCA_007922175.1). NCBI lineage: Eukaryota > Metazoa > Chordata > Testudines > Pelomedusidae > Pelusios > Pelusios castaneus. Next base: position 1,748,458 of record ML685950.1, read on the forward strand.
GCCAGTTCATTACCCCCAACACCCCAGAGATACTGGGTTCTTACAAGACGAGAGTCTCATTCCAGAGCAGCTCGGAGCTCCCAATTCGCTTCCCTGTCTTCTTGGACTCGCTGGGAAGTCCGTCCACCGCCACCTCCACATAGGAGTTGATCCGGGACTGGCGGCTGTGAGCCTTGGGCTTCACAGACACAACTAGGAGAAGAGAGAGAGGCTTAGAGTCCCCCGGCTGCCCCTGCTGCAGCCAGGCTCACCCCCAGCTAGAACCATCCCCCAGGCTCCACATACTCCACCACTGGAGGAGGCTGGGGAAAACCCAGGGCCCTGGTGCTCTGGGCTCAGGGAGGAAGAGGTCTTTGGGATGGCAGGGTCGGCCCTAACTCACCCTGCTCAGCACAATCTCACCTGTGAAGGCAACAAATAGTGGGGAGCTCCAAGGTCAAGACGCTTCTGTGCAGCCAGACCTTATGAGCCACCCTTTCCCAGGGCTCCCCCCAGTGGGAAGGAACGAGGTGCATCCCGTGCCCTGAGCTCACAGCAGCGAGGCTCAAAGCGCAACTCGCGAGCGTCCCCACCCAGAGAGGCCCAGATGTTGCACAGCAGCTGCCAGCCCCAGAAACCGGGTCCAAAGTTTGCTACTGAAAGCTGGATCTCCGGGGCCACAGAGGGAGAGATGCCCAGGGGATCCTGGAAAGGCAATGCCCCCAACCCGGGACCCGGAATTCCCCGCACCCTGAGGGGTGCCCAGCCAAGGGAACAAAACCCAGGAGCAGTGTGAAAATAAGTGCCACCCAGCAGACAGGCCCAGGTGTCTGGCGCCCACTGGTGGTCTTGAGGAAATTCTGTACACAACCCACCTCCACTGAAAGGAAGGAGATCGGGGCGTGGACACTGATGACAGCTCCTTGAGAGAAGGAGAAGGGGAAGCTGAACCGGCAGCCAGCCAGCTCCCAAATGCCAGGGACACACCAGGAAACCTCCTTTCCAGACTCTCCCCCTGGCACCGTTCACCAGCACTAGTTTCGCCCCTGAGAAGCTGAAGGTGATTTGGGGAATGCATCCTCCCCGGCTCTGGCTCTGCCTCAGGACTAGCTCAGGGACGGGGTGGGATTGGACAGCTGGTTAGTTTTCCTCTTCGTGAGCCCTTCGCGGGATGCTGTGGAAAGATCTGCCCCTCCTCCCCCAACTCTCCACACGCCTGAAGCTAGCATCTGGGCCCTTCCATGCAGAGCCTGCCAATTCCCCAACCCCAGATGCAAGCACCAGGAAGCACGCATCTCTCCATCCGCTCTCTGCCGCCCTGGCCCGTTGGGGTGAAATCCATGTGTGCACTAGCAGACCAGGTGCCAGCTCCTGCACAGACTACAGGCATTTGCTCAGTATGGACAAGCCAGACCAGTTCACCTGGATGTTAGTTTTGCTCCAAAGAGGTTTGAGTCTCATAAGAAAGTATTTAGTGTTTAGATTTGACTGCACACAGCAATTTACAAGCCTTCCATAATCTCACTTGCAATGTTGGTGTTACACACTGTAAGAAGATAGGTAAGTTTGCTTTATAACTTTGAAAATGCTTGCTCTGGATGCGCGAACCCAGTCAAGGAATCGTCCTTTCTCCCATCTAGAGCAACTATCTAAATCAGCTCCGTGTTAGTCTAGTTCAGCGAAACCAACAAGGAGTCCTGTGGCACTTTTACAGACTGACATTTGTGTCTCTGTTTGCTTGCTTTAACCTGTAAATAACCCTCTCGTCCTTTTTCCTAGTTAATAACCCTTCAGGTGGTTTATTTCAGGACTGGCTACAGGCGTCGTCCTTTGTAGGGTGTAAAATCTAGCTATTGATTTACCTAGGGTAAGTGACTGGTCTTCTGGGACTTGAAGTTACAGAACTGTGGGGTGATTTTCTTGGTGTAAGCGACAATTTATTGTTTGGCAGCAAGACAGACCGGGCAGTCTCCAGGGTCAGACTTAGAGTGATCCAGTAGTTCACATGTGCCATTGGTGAAGTCTAGGTACAGAACACAGCACCCGTTTGGGGTGTCTGCCCTGAAGCTGGCACTCACGAGGGCACCTGCTCCAGACAGCATGATGCCAGGCATTTTTCGAGTACTACCTGGCTGACTGGAGCATTCACTCAGCTGTTACTTGCCCCAAAGAAGGGCCCAGGAACGCAGGAGTAAAGAAATCTCTGTCCCCGGGGGAGCACGCTGTCACTGCCAGGCGGCCTGGGCTGCGGGAGGATGTTAAGCCAAGCCGAGTCGCACTTGAAAACCCAAATTCCCAGGCAAGACCATTAAGCTTCTGGCCTAGACGCCTGTTTTCCCCGCCCCACAACCACTGTGCCCAGGTGCCCACAGCGGCTCTACTCACCTTTGACGGTGAGCTGGGACTTCCCACAGGCCAGCCCCGCCGTGGCCCTGCTGGAGCCGGCAGATGCCATATCACCACCATGGGCCTGGAAAACAGACACACAACACCTTAGTGCAGCTTCACGCGAGGAGGACGTGCTGGGGAGCAACATTGGTGCGTGGGCATTACCTTCTTCTCCAGGCCCTGAGCTCGGGGGGGTTGTGAGAACTGGGCTATAGCGTCTGCCTGCTGAGGAATTTCTCACCCAGTGCCGGAGAGCCAGGCAGAGACTGAACCAGTCCAAACGCAGAGGACTAGCTGGTAAAACCAGAAGAGGTGGGACTAGAAGTGGGGGGTCACAGGCCAGGGTTGATCACCAGGCACACGATAAGGGGACAGGCCGTGCCACACACCACTCCTCCTCTGGCTCCGAGAGACGCGCTGGCAGAGGCTACTGAGGCTTCCCCACCATAGCTGCCACCTCCCTGTCTCTGGGGAACCAGGGATCCCCTCAATTCTGAGATGTCCAGGCCAGAGGGAGGGACCCAGGCAGCATCACCACCCTGCCAGCTCCAGCTAAATCCCAGCCACTAGCTGGGATGAAGGGGGATTGCAGCCGCTCCAGCTCAGCTCATTTCTTCTTTTCTCCAGAAGGGCAGCATTACTGTTCTTGAGCCCCTCTGAGAGTCAGTCCACGGGCTTTTCCTTCTAAAACCTCTCCAGCCACAAGGCACACGGCGCACCGTCAAAACGGCCACCGCTTTCCTTTCTCTTTAATAACCAGTTAACACGACGGTTAATGCTCTTTCCCACGTCTAAACAGATAGAGGGCTCTGGCTAGCAAATCCCCACCCTCGTCTAACCCCACGTCTGCTGGAGTTACGTTATTCCACCTAATTAGCACAGTACGGATCATTAGCGACCCCTGGAACCTTTGTGAAGATGCAGCATGTCCATTTGTTTCAGTCTGGGTCCAGGGATAGCAGATGGCTTTTGGCCCCACAGGTGCAAACTGAGATGCTGACTTAGTAGAAATTTGGCTCCTTCCCTAATCCCCTGCCCCACAGACCGACATTCTAGTGCCAAAAACAGCCCCAGGGTACCCAACTAGTCGGTTTTCATTTGCTCTCCCACACACCTCACACCAAAGGGTTCCTGTCAAAAGCTCCGGGTGCCCTTGCCATTTAAACTCCACACAAATGTAGATCCAGCAAAAGCATCCGCACTTCCTCTTCCTCGCAGCCTGCAAACTTCACTGAGTCACCAGTCAAGTGACACCAACCGCTTCCTGCCCTAGAGACATGCCCCTCCATTGCCTATTCAGCAGCTGGGCTTTGCAAAGTGCCTGGGTGGAAGGGCAATAAATCAGCACGGAGAGCATTCCAAAGTACAGAGATGGCTCTGCCCACGGCCGCCTTTGATGATCAAGCTCAAAGTGTCTGCTCACACGTGTAACGGCACCGGAAGAGGTGTCACCCCAGGGCTACTAGAGTTCAGCTGCCTTCACTCTCTGCCCAGCGCCACTCAACAGCGAGGCTGGCTCCTTTCGGCTGGTTTGGGGCTAGTGGATGGGACTGAAAAGCCTGGAGTTCCTTTGGGAAAATCCCACAGAAACAAGATTAACAAGACAAACCTGACAGGGACGATGTTATTGGGTAGCACCGCCTGGAGTGCAGGGGACAGATCAGTGGTTTTCAGCCAGGGCCATGCTGAGGTCTTCTGGGGTACATCGACTCATCGAGATATGCACCAACTTTTACAACAGGCCACACAAAAAGCAGGAGCAAAGACAGCTCGCACACGTCCGGCAGAGAAAAGGAGACAGTAGGTGATTTGCCAGTGCTGTGCTGGGACACCTCCGAATTTTAGTCCTGGCTTTGTCAGCGAGTCCTTTTTAAAGTGAGATGGAACTTGGGGTTCACAAGACAAACAGACTTCTGGAAGGGGTACAGCAGTCGGGGAAGGTTGAGAACCCCAGGACGAGATGACGTCTCAAGGTCCCTTCCAGTCCTACACATCTGTTGCTCCTGAGGAAATGAGGGGCCTCATGTGGCCTGTGAAAGTGTTGAGCAATCAAGGGCAGCAAAGTCTTTCTTCTAAGGGTGTAATTCTGAGGTGGCCTCTGCACAGGTCCAAGCGCACTGCTTCCATCTCTGCTGGCCGGATCCCCAGCCCTGCCAAGATTCTGGCCCCTCACTCAGGAGTCCACAGGACTGGGATTCAGAGCAAGCTCCCATGCCCTGACTGCCAGGTCTGAAAGGGCGCAGCCAGGGGGAAGCTATCCTGGATTACCCAGAACTCTTCATGACCAACCCAACACCACGTCATACACTTCCCTGCATTTCATTTCCTCCCATTCTGTAAGTTTCCCATCTTCAAAGCATCTGACGAAGTGGGATTTTCTCCCACGAAAGCTCATGTGATAATTAAATCTGTTAGTCTTTAAAAGTGCCCCAGGACTCCGTTTGTTTTTCTACAACACAGTTAGGAAACAGACTGATCACATCTACAGCTGCCTTTCACATCTGTAGCTCTGCTCACCCCGGTGGACCACAATCCACTTCCAAAGCTGCATTCACAGAGTAGCTCTGAAATACGGCCACCTCTGGGATGAAGGCAGCATCCAGGGAGCAGACCACAACCGGACTGAGCAGTCCCTTGGGCTAAGGGCAAACAGCCATATCCCCCAAGGCCATTACGGGCTCTCGAGTGTGGGGCGAGGAGTAGATAAGGGGACAGATTTCATTTAAGACAGCATCTCATCTCTGGTCCAAACCCTTGGCAGACCTGAAACACTCTGTGGATTCCTAACGCCACCGAGCTGAGCTGGGTGTGATGTATGAGAGGAACCAACCAGTGCTCTCACTTGGGAGCTGGGCCGTGGCCCCTTATCCCATTCAAGCTCAGCAACGGTATCCTCTGTGTAGAGCAGATGTATCACTAGTGTCCGCCCAAAGGCCACTGCTCGCTGCTGAATTAATAACTAGTTCAGCAAGAAGGCAGCACACAGCAGCCCCCAGAACATTCAGAAAGAGGATTTACGGGGAATTAAACAGGAAGGGGGTGGGGGGGAAAATCAACTCACATGGTACCTTTCTACCTCCCCTCAGCACCTCCAGCCCCTCCACCCCATTGCTGCTATTTGAGCACAACGTTTGTCCTCCCAACACTCCTCTGAGGGGGGAAATGCCATTATCCCCATTGTCCAGATAGGAAACTGAGGCAGCGGGGCGAGGGGCTGGTCTACATGGTATTTGTATCAGCACAGTGTGATTTACACCAGCCCAGCTCCTCGTGTTTGGTATCAGGACACAGAGCAGAGCTTACTCCCTATCCAGCCCCTGTAAAGAGACATTCCCGCAGCCCATTCAGAGGTTTGACTACAGCTGTACAGCGACGGTGGCACACAACTCGTGCAGACCAGGGGCTCAGACGGGGACACAGGAAGGCGGCCGCAGCACAGAGACATGCCCCCCACTCTTGTGGTGCTGAAGGAGCGCCCAGCCACTGCCAGACCCTCTCGCTTCTGCTGCATCACCTGGATTAGTGTAGAAGTAACTGAGTTCAGGGGTTCTCTGCCACCCTGCGTGCAGCACAGCCTTGCAGGGAGAACGCCAGGGCCCAGGAAGAGAAGCCAGAGTGAATTGGGGGCTCCCGGCACTGGAGACAGTGGGGAATGAGAATATTAGTGCATGTTTCTGCTGTAGCAACTAGCACAGGGCGAATGGCCACCGTGCCCGCACCAGATCCGAACGCTAATGAACAGGGCAGGACCCAGCTCCCACGGCTGTTCCCAAGCCTGCAGCCAGCACGTGTCCTCTGCACTCTTCACACTCAGAGGCTAAACCCGTTGGTACAGGGAGCACAGCAAAGCGCTCTGCCTGGGTCCATAGGTGCTGAGGTCCCTGCTGGATCCAGAGGGAGGGCAGCACTGATTCCCCGTCCCTTGGCTGCAGTAAAGAGCCTGCACCAGTCTTATAGCCCCAAGGCAACATGTTCCGCCTGGGTCCTGGCTGCAGAAGGGAGCCACTGTCCAGGAACCCAGGTGGCGTACACGGGGCTGTTTCCCTGATGCACCCAGAGGGATGAGGGAGGAGGCAAAAAGGTTGGGAACCCCTTGGCTACAGGGTTGCAAGCAGAAGTCAGACTCTGGAGCACAATCCTGGGACAGGGTGTAGCGTTTACAAACGCATGGGCACAGAAGCAAGCCCTGTCCATGGCACATATACACAGCTGGCAACATTTACTAACCACCTAGCATAGGGACTCTACAGCGCCCGCCACCCTGGGGCAGTGCTCCAGTAAGAAACTCAGACCTAACCTAGGATTTCACACATCTAAGAGCAACCAGTTAGTGCTGGAGCTGTCCCCAGGGCATCTTTCAGATCAGCTTCCATACACTACGTAAACGATAAAAAAAGAAACAAGGAGACCTGGGGCATTTTTAAAGACTAACAAGTTTATCACACGAGTTTTCGGGGAGAAAAATCTTACTTCCTCAGATGCTTGAAGAAGTTCTCCACAGTCAAGCATCTGAGGAAGTGGGATTTTCTCCCCTGAAAGCTCAAGCGATAAATAAATTTGTTAGTCTGTAAAAGTGCCACAGGACTCCTTGTTTGTTTTGCTGAACTAGTCTAACACAGCGCCCCTCTGGAACTTAGTAAATGATGTGACACCTCCTATCCCCCTCCACCTTTACCAACTTTAGGAGGGGCAGCCTCTCCCTTTCTTCTCTCCCCCATCACAGCAGCCAGGCAGCTCGACTTGGGGGGCGGAGGGTGAAAGGATATCAGCTGTCCCAACCTCTCCCCCAGGGTTCCTGCTGCACAGAGGTAATTTCTAGTACACCTCCCCTCTAGCCCCAGCACCTATCTTTGCTCCTTACCATTTCCCCAAGGAACAGCAGCATTAAATTGATCCCTTTGTGTCAATTTCCTCAATGCCCCCAGGATTTTGGAAGAACACCACCACAAATAGAGATGGCTAGATCAGCACTCACTCTACGGCTGTGGATGTTCTGCACAGCAGCCATGGAGCTATGTGCGGATTCAGGATGCCAGCACTGCATCAAAGCTCTTCACAGTCAGAAGGACTGCACAGACGTGAAGGGTGCTCAGAAAGTTTCCTGTCAGACAGTGGTAAGCAGCCAGGTAGAGGCACATGGGTCATTGGGATGAACCCAACACATGGGGGCTGGCTCCAGAGGCAGAGGCACGTCTCAAATTTGGAGGATCAGAGTACAAAACAATTCATAGACACCAGGGTTCTAATAAGAAACTGCTTCACCCGCCCTGCCTAGAAGAGGGAAGAAGTGGATTTCCAGTCCCCACTAAACAAAGCTCCCATGCTAGGAATTTTCTCCACAAGCTCAGATGCTTTTTCTTGTCAGAGTTGTGACAGCAAGCTGCTAAACCTCCACTCTTTTTCTGTGTATGAGAGAGGGGAACACCTTTATTTAAACCCATAGTACACTCACACTGTGAAGCTGGGAGGGGTTGCAAGTGCTTTGGAGGATTGGAACACAATTCAAAATGATTTGGACAAACTGGTGAAATGGTCTGAGGTAAACAGAATGAAATTCAATAAGGACAAGTGCAAAGTGCTCTACATCGGAAGAAAGATCAGTCACACACACACACACACACACACACACACACACACACACACACACACACA
>ML685950.1:1756486-1780272 GCA_007922175.1 Pelusios castaneus
ACACACACACACACACACACACACACACACACACACACACACACACAAAACGGGCAATGATTGCCTAGGGAGGAGTACTGTGGCAAGGAATCTGGGCGTCATAGTGGACCACAAGCTAAATATGAGTCACCAGTCTAACACTGTTGCAAAAAAAGCAAACACCGTTCTGGGATGTATTAACAGGAGTATTGTAAGTAAGACACGAGAAGTAATTCTTCCACTCTACTCTGTGCTCATTAGGCCTCAACTGGAGTATTGTGTCCAGTCTGGGTGCCTCATTTCAGGGAAGATGTGGACAAATTGGAGAAAGTCCAGAGAAGAGCAACAGGAAGGATTAAAGGTCTGGACACTTGACTTATGAGGGAAGATTGAAAGAACTGGGTTTGTTTAGTCTGGAAAAGGGGAGACTGAGAGGAAACAGAACAGTTTTCAGGTACCTAAAAGGCTGTTACAAGGAAAAGAGAGAAAAATTGTTCTCCTTAACCACTGATGATAGGACAAGCAGCAATGGGGTTAAATTACAGCAAGGGAGGTTTAGGTTGGACATTGGGAAAAAAATTCCTCTCAGGTCAATTAACCACTGGAATAAGTTGTCTCGGCAGGTCGTGGAATCTCCATCATTGCAAGTTTCTAAGAGCAGATTAGACACACACCTGTCAGGGATGGTTTAAGAGGGTCCTTGGTCCTGCCATGAGTGTGGGGGACTGGATTCAATGACCTCTCATGGTCCCTTCCTGTTTCTATAATTCTAGTTCCAGTCACCCCAGCTCAAAGACGATAATGGAACTGGAAAAGATTCAAAGAGAAGCAGTAAAGAAGATCAAAGCCATGGAATAGTTTCCTGTACAAGGACAGACTAAAAAGATTAGGTCTGTCCACCTTAGAAATGAGATGACTAAAGGGAGCTATGATACTAGTCTATAAAATCGTGATTGCTGTGGAGAAAAAAAACAGCTAGGAAGGGAATACAGGGTGGACCAATCCACTGGCTCTGTACTTACACTACCCTGAAACTCTGGTAGCGGTCACTGTCCAGGACAGGATAGATGGCTGAACCACTGGTCTGACCCAGCGTGGCCCCTCTGATGTTCTTAAACTGTGCTCATGAGAGAGATCAGCAAGGAAGAAGAAATGTTTTTCTGCTGCAGCCAGCACTGCCCACTCCCACCTCCCCACAGTTGTCCACCTTGCGAGTGCTGAGAAAAGAAGCTGTTTTGCTTGCACAGCCCACTGCCTGCTCACCTCAGAAAAGTACCAAAGTTGGCAGCTACCATCTCAGTACAGAGGAACTGCAAAGATCCCAATTACCCGTCACTCGGGCTCATGCTAACCCAGCAGCACCTACTGTCTTGTTCCAGAGGGGTAGCCATGTTATTCTGTGTACAGCAAAAACAAGGAGAGTCCTGGGGGCACCTTAAAGACTAATAAATTCCTTCAGGCATAAGCTTTTGTGGGCTCCAACCCACTTTGTCAGGTGCACCTCATTGTTTTTACCTACTGTCTGAGCGCTGTGGCACTCTCAGGGAGGAATGGAGGTCAGGATAATGGGAGACTCATAGCAACTAAAGTATCCTCCCAAGGAGTAGAATTTGAGCCAAGAATGCAGCTCAGCAATTGATGGAGAGCACTATTGGGCAAAGGGGCAAAGTAAGGAAAGGCAAGTGGTATGTGAGGGGCCTGAGAGCTTCTCCCTTAGAGGAAGAGAAAAGGGAACAAGGAGAGCAGGAAAGAAGCAACCTGCTGAGAGTCAAAGAGGGAAGTTCCTGGTCACGCTGCCATGAAGATACCTTCTGTGGCTCAGTCAGATGAAAACTTGGGGACGGGACCCTCCCTCTTCAGCTCAAGGAGAAGGATACATGAGAGATGCCACCTCCTCTCCACGGAGCTCCCATACAAGGATGCTCCTTTTCCCTTCCTGGAGGAGACAGGGTCACGGGCTCCCTCAGCCCCAGCCACTCTTTCCACAGGGGCCGAAAGGGACCCACGGCCGCCGAGGGGGCAGGCAGCAGAGGCCCAAGACGCACTCAGCCCTCCCCTCCCACACACGGCTCAGCCGGGAGGGTGCCAGGGGCGGCCAAGGGCAGAGACGTGTCCCCACGGCCAGCTTCCCCCCGGGGGCAGGGACCGCCCCGGCCTGCCCGCCGCACCCAGCACAGCCCAGGACCCGCCCTTGGCTCGGCTCGGCCCGGCCCGGCCCGCTGGGACAGCGACAGCGACGGCAGCAGCCGCCGCACACGGGCCGGGGACATGGGGCCGAGGGACCCGGGGACGGGACGGGACGGGACGGGACCGAGCCGAACACCGAACCGAACCCTCTCCCCCCCCCCCCGCGGGTGCTCCCCTCCGTATTTACCGGCCACGGCATCACCTCCACTTCCGGCTCCTGAGATCGCGGTCATGTGACACCGGCGCCTCCCCACCTGACTCGGGGGCCGGAAATGGGGCCTGGCAGAGGCAGCCGCATCCGGGGCCTGAAACTGAGGACCACCGCTCCCAGCATGCATCGCGGGCCCGCAAAAACTCCCGCTCCCGGCATGCAGTGGGGTGGGGTTGCGCGGCGCGGGCTGTCGGGTTGCCGTAGGCTAACATGGCGGCGGTGGAGCACGTCGTGGCCGATGCTGGGGCCTTTCTGCGGGGGGCGCCGCTGCAGGTGGGTCCGCACCGCGGGAGAGCGCTGCCGGCCCGGGCCGGGCCACACTAGACTGAGGGCCCCGGCGGCCCCGGGCCATTTGCGGTGTGGGGCGCAGCCCTAGCGGCCGCAGGCGGGGTGTGTGCGGGGCCGGGCCGCGGCCGCAGGCGGGGTGTGTGCGGGGCCGGGCCGCGGCCGCAGGCGGGGTGTGTGCGGTGTTTCTGGGCGGTGGCGGCCGATCTCCCCGTGTGGGCGCAGGTTGGGAGTCTGGTTTCCGGCGCTGTCACAGGCAGTCCCACCTGCCCCTTGGTTGCAGTTTTGTGAGGTCCCTTCGTAACTCTCCGCCGTCTGCTCTGGGCTTCACCGGATCGAGTGGTTTGGCGCCATCGCCACGTGTTGCTGCCTCACTGTTCCCCCTAATTTCAGCTCACTTCTGAATATGTTGAAGAGCCCTGATCCAGTACAGATCCTTGGGGGACCCTGCTATTTACCTCTCTTCATTACAAAAACTGGCCCTTTGTTCCTGTCTCTTAGCCACTTACTGCGCCAGGAGAGGACCTGCTCTCTTAGAATCATAGAATATTTGGGCTGGAAGGGACCTCATGAGGTCATCTAGTCCAACCCCTGCTAAAAAGCAGGATCACTCTCCCTAAATCACCCCAGCCAGGGTATTGTCTAACCGGGCCTTAAATATCTCCAAAGATGGAGATTCTACCACCTCCCTAGGTAGCCCATTCCAATGCTTCACCACCCTCCTAGTGAGAAAGTTTTTCCTAATATCCAACCTTGACCTCCCCAGCTGTAATTTGAAACCATTGCTCCTTGTTCTGTCCTCTGTTACCATCGAGAACAGCCTAGCTCCCTCCTCTTTGGAGCACCCCTTCCATGACTGCCTACTTTGCTTAAGAGCCTCTGTTGTGAAACCTTGTCAAAGGTTTTCTAGATCAGTGGTTTTCAAACCATTTTCGTCAGCACCCAGTTGAAAAAAATTGTTTCTGCCAACAACCCAACAATTACATATTTGAGCAATGCTTTCCAGTCTCTTTCTGGTGTCAGCAGGGGGTGCCGAGACCCAGTGCCTAAAGGTCTGCGACCCAGTACTGGGTCCCAACCAGTGACTTGAAAACCAGTGATCTAGATCACTCTTGTCCACATGCTTGTTGGCACCCCCAGCCATCAAAGAATTCTGTGCAATCAGTGAGACATGATTTTCCTTTACAAAACCCCTCTTGACTTGTCCCCAACAAATGGTGTTCATCTATGCCTCTAATATGCTGTTCTTTACTATGGTTTGCCTGGTGCTGAAGTTAGCCTTACCAGCCTGTAACTGCCAAGATTGCCTCCGGAGCCGTTTTTTTAAAATTGCAATCATATTAGCTAGCTTCCAGTCATATGGAAAAGAAGCTAGTTTAAGTGATAGGTTACGTTCCCTATTAATAATTCTGTGATTTCATATTTTTATTTCTTCAGAACACCTGAATGAATACCATCTGGCCCTGGGGACTTATAATTGTTGAATTTATTTATTTGTTCCAAAACTTTTTTCCTTTATTGACACCTCTGTCTGAGACAGTTCCTCAGATTTATCACCTAAAAAGAATGGCTCAGGCTGACGCAACACTCCGCAGTTGGATCCGTGGTGATGGGCGTTGTGTATGGACCTGCTCTGGAGCTATATTGCTATGGCTGGGGGTCCCCTTGTTCCTTCTGGCCTTGGAATTTGAGAATCATTTGTCCGTCTTCCTAATAGCAGGAATTCTTGTGTCTCATACAACAGGACATCGGCAGAAACATTTATACCATTAAGGAGGTGGTCAGTGAAATCCGGGACAAGGAAACCAGGAGACAACTAGCGGTGTTACCCTACCAGCTTCACTTCAAACAGCCCTTCCCTGAGTATGTGAAACTCGGTAAGGACGCTGGCCGCAGAGGATTAGTTCAGCTTCTCGCTGCTGACTCAAGTATTGTTCCAGCCAGCTGGCACTTCTACAGCTTTACTCTGAACAAGTTTTTCCTCCTATAAATTGGGCCTGGATTCCATTCACGGTAACCTTAGAGCATTTGTCAGGAAGAAAGCTCCATTCCTTTAGTTAGCTCCTGTGCCCATGATTGTTTGAAGTCCAGCATACTCTCACCATATGTGCTATTCATTCTTTCCCCACCCACCTTGGCTAGGAGAGCAGAATAGCCAGTTTGACTTTTGTTTCTGACTTTTTGTCTTTTGGTTTTTGTTTTGTTTCAGTTTTCCAGTAGCACAGGGTTGTGATGTTTGAATTGAAATCCCTCTGGGGATGTTGGCATTCAAATAAAACTGTTTTCATCAAATTTGTTTCAGACATTCCACAGAGGTGATCATTGACACAGCTAAATGATTCCAATGGTTATAACGGCTGAGGAGAGGCATGGCAGAATGTACGAGCCTTCAATGTGCTGAGAGCCTGCTATGAAACCTACATCTTAAGCCTAAAATAACCTTACTGTCACTTTTCAAGAGAAAATGAATGCTACATCTGGATTCTTTACAAATATTCATGTTCTGAGCAGATAAATGCTCTTTGATACAGCAACATAGACTCCTTTATATAGGGATAATCTTAGGCCTGCAAGAAAAGCTTTTAGGGTAAGCTTAAAGAGAAAATGCCCTTAAGCGTGTGGAGGCTAAGGAAAAAATTCTCAATACATGGGAATGGTTCAAGTGAAAGAGCGATCTCTACAGCCACCCTAAGCCAACCGTATTTTGTATTTTTCTAAAAGTTCAAGCTGTCTGTGAAAGGGCTCATTAGTATCCATGTATCTGCTAACCGTTGGACTCAACCAGGTGGAACCCCTCAGTGACGGCACTCTCATTTTGTTACAGTGACAGAGTTTTCAAAAAAGACAGGCGACTACCCCAGTCTGTCAGCCACAGATCTCCAGGTGCTAGCCCTTACCTACCAGTTGGAGGCAGAGACTGTTGGGGTTGCCCATCTGAAGACAGAACCAGAAAAAAAGGTAAACTCCCCTGCATCGACAAACCCAGTCTCTGCTAGAGTGCAGGGTATGGCCTTCAGGATTACAGCCTTCATGAGTGAACAAGCTCTTGCCAAGTGTTGGGTGCAGGGGTATGTTGGTAAGAAAGGTTAGGGGTTTAATCTCCATTTTTGATGTAAAACTCAGTCTGCATCTGCTGTCATGAGCTGGTGCCATGAAACATAACCCTTTTTGTCTGGTCTCTGAAGGCACTGCCAGGAAGCAGAGAAATCTAAATTACATTTTTAAAAGAAATATCTGGCAGTGTTAGATAAAATATTGCATGCAAAATCTTCTGTTAAAAGACTTAAGATTGCAAACTCGAACAATAAAGTTAGGAAATGCCAGAATGAATATTGTGCCCCTTGGTGCTTATCCATTGATATTATGTTTTTTCTCCAGAGCCCAGGAGAACAAATATCTTGCAGGATTGGCCCACTTTTTTCCCCAACCTCTCCTCCAAATAATTTCCATTCCTATAAAATGTATTGAGCAAAAATTAAATACAGTGATGTAATCAGCTGTCAGTTAAACTGTGGAATCAGAGACTTACCTGTTAGAAGTCTCTCTAGTGCCTTTTATGAACACACCAAGGGGGGAAACTACAGCCCCCCCTCCCCCCCCCCGGCTCCTTACGCTGGCTGAAAGAGCAGAGCCACCAGAAGGGGCTTCGAAAAACCCAGGTTTGGCCTGGAAAGGATTCTCCAGTGCAGGCACTGCAGAAGACAGCTATAAGGCTGCCTTCCCAGCCAGCCAGCCAGCCAAACCCCCTCTGCCTCCAACCGGCAAACCGTGGTGCTGGAATGGGAGGGATATTTATGAGGCAGAGCTGCAGCACTGCAGAAAGCTGCCATGATTCTGCTGGCCTTCAAGGACTGTCTGATTTATGCTGGGGGCCACTCCGTCCCCCAGAGCAGCCCAGGATGGGGAGGACTCAAACGTGGCTTAAAGCCATGTCACAGCCCCACTCCAGGCTAGAAGTTCTGTGGTGCATCTTATGAACTAAGTTCCTATGTAGTGTAAATATTCTATAGTTGAGAGATCCTGGGGACTGAACAGAGCTCTGATGGCTTGTTCCTAGCCGCGTGGTAAAGTGCACTTAGTCTTCTGCTCCTGCTGTTCTAAACCTTCCACTCTGGTTTTGAAAACAGTTCAAGTCAACTAAGCATCATTGCTAGTTTCAGGCCATCCCTATGGTGCCTAGGAACTGGTCCATTGTGGCCCTGCTCTGCTTGCCATCCTGCCTGTTGTTCTTAAATCCCCTGCAGATTCAGCTGACCTCCACCATACAGCATCCTGAGGCCCCTGTCCATGTCGCTGGGTTCCACCTGCCGTCCAAGGTAACTGTTTGCATATGGTAGTGTTTTGGTCTCCTCCAGTGGAAGGTACCAACATGGGGAAGAGAGCTTTACTCGCTCATGAAGGCCTGTCCTCTCCTGTGAGGTGGGTTGATATTTGTCTCCTGGGGAAATTGAGGCAGGGGGGCAGTTCATGATTTGGCCTCAATCACACATGAATAGGAATTGAAACCCAGGAGTCCTGACCCCAGGTACTTAGCTTTAAGGACTGTTATGGTGGTGTGTGTGCAGTAGTCTTCCCTGCAAGCTGTCAATTCTCTTCCAGTTCTTCCTGATCTCTTAGCTCTTTGGGGGCAGAGAGGAGTGGCTATTTGGAAACTTCCCATATTTCTGCAGATTATTCCTCTGTTCCCTGTCCCTGTCCAGGATCAAGCAATCAGGCCTGGCTACCAAGAAGGCAGCAGTTGCCCAGCGCTCCAGAGGATGTTCCAGCAGGCCCAGTAACTTTCTTTTATTTGGTCAAACCTAGTCGAAGCACATGAAGAAAGATGCTTGTGTGTCCACCCCTGAAAGTCGCCTGCACACACCAGCAGATGAGATGCCAGAGTTCAGCTCCTTCCTGTACTGGAGGAACCCTCTGCCCAGCATTGAAGAGGACCTGCAGGAACTGTTGGTGAGAGGCAGAGAACTCTTTACTTCTGTATTCTTTGCCCAGCTGATTTCAGCTGCTGTCTCCTTGTTCGCTGGCTTCTCTTTCTGGCTCACTCTTGTCTAGCTCTGTGGATATTAGGTTGGAAATCTTCTCTCTGGCAACACTCTTGCCTGCCTGGATAGGTGCTGTGTAGGTTGAACATCTGACTGAGTCTCTCCCTCCCCCCCCTCCAGAAAGCTCACACAGTTTCCGTTAGCCCCGAGGTGTCGAAGGGGCTTCAGTCTGAAGAGGATCAGAAAAGTGCTGGGGAGGATGAAAGTGAAGGCGATAGTGATGACGGTGAAGGCTGGATAACTCCTGACAACATCAAACGGATCCAGCAGGGCATGGGACACGGTGATGCCCCTGCCAACGTGCGGGTCGGCTGTGTGACCACAGACTTTTCCATGCAGGTAAGTAGTGGCTGTGGGGACCAAATGGGGCCAAAGCAACAAGGCGTTTGCCAAGGGAAGAGTCCACCTTTGTTGGCCGTCACTGAGCAAGTCAGGAAATTAATGGGTAAAGGAGTACTAGGGCACCTAATTTATTAGGGCATTCAAAACGAATAGTGTCTCCAAACACACCAGTACGGATGCTTGGCGATCACTGTGAAATCCCCCTCAGCAGTTTATTGCATCATTGCCACCACCAGCTTTCTTGAACTCTCTTCTGCGGCAGCAGATACTGGTCCCTGGGGGAGGG
Organism: Pelusios castaneus; assembly: GCA_007922175.1. NCBI lineage: Eukaryota > Metazoa > Chordata > Testudines > Pelomedusidae > Pelusios > Pelusios castaneus. The sequence continues at coordinate 1,764,816 of ML685950.1, forward strand.
GTTCCAGGCCCAGCTGGACTCCTGGGGACTCTTCCGTCCATGGGTGGTAACAAGACTCGCTGGTTGCAGCTGGTATCTTTAGCCGTACAGTAAGGCCTCATCCTGCTTTGGCAATACATCTCCTCCCAGACCTATGCTCCGGCCAGTAGCAAAAGCTGCTTCTGTACAAGAGGCTTGCTGAGCACACATGGGCTTGCTGTACTTCTGCCAGTGTATGTTGATTGGTTGGTCCTTCTCCTTGCAGAATGTCCTGCTTCAGATGGGTCTCCACGTGCTGGCAATGAATGGCATGCTGATCCAGCAGGCCAGAAGCTACATCTTACGCTGTCATGGCTGCTTCAAGTACGTGTTGCGAGCGTCAGAACCTGTTAGGCGCGAGGAACGGTGCTGTTGTCAAGGAGGTGTCTGGGGTCGTTCGCGTTTAGCCAGCTGGGTGGGACAATGTAAATGTTAAATAATACAGCTGAGTTCAGGCAGGGGGAAGCTTTCCTAAGAGAACTTTGCCTGGCTCTCGGTAGCCTGTACAGTCCCCTTCTTTAGTCCTGGGCTTCTCCTGAGCAGGGACTGCCACTATCTAAATTGTGCGGATAAATGTTTGTCATGGAATAAGTTGGGACCAAACAAACTCATTCATCCTCCCGTAGAGGAAAAACAGGCATTAGGCAAGTGCCGGGCCTAGCTTGGAGCGCCGTCCTGATTGTGGATCTGTGCACGCTGCAGACTGCCTCCATCCTCTCTCAATAGGGTTTGGGACTCGGAGGCCGTGAGCCCTGTTTATGGAGCATGCTGCAGGGTGGGGCCACGTGCTGGATACCCGGGCATTGAACTATCTCTTCTGCTGTTTTTTAGGACAACGTCTGATATGACCAGGGTCTTCTGTCCACACTGTGGCAACAAGACACTGAAGAAGCTTGCAGTAAGCGTGCGTGAAGATGGCACCCTCCACATGCACTTTTCCCGCAATCCCAAGGTCCTGAACGCACGAGGGCTTCGGGTGAGTCGCTCTTCCCCGGGACATAGGCACCGCAGATGAGGTGGTCTGCTGTCATGCAAGCAGAGCAATGCTCTGTGAAAGGACTGGGGTCTCCCTTTCTAAAGGCTTGGGGCCAGGCATAGAGGCCTGCCTCCAGTGGTGAAACAGTGCAAGGACTGGTTTCACTTGTTTGTGCCATGGCTTGTGGGCATGGCAGGCGTTTCTCAGATGAAGACCGGAAGAGACCGCTCTAACCATCTAGCCTGGTCTCCTCATAACACAGGCCGTAGGCTTTCCCCGAATTAATTTCTGCTTTCACGTCCAAGCACGGTGGTTGGACTAGGGCATATCTTTCAGAAAAACATCCAGTCTTGGTTAAAAGCTTCCTTTGCTGGAGAATCCGCTGCAACCTGGTAATTGTCGCCACTGTTAATTACCCTCCCTTAGTTCTGATCTAGATTTCTCTAGCTTCAACCTCTAGCTGCTGTTATGCCTTTGGCTGCTAGATAGAAGAGCCCGTTCTTAAATTTCCGTGTGTAGACTAGTCCAGTTACCACTCCACAGGTAGCTTCTGAGTCTCATTTTTCCTGGGTGGGGCTGGCCTCTGTCAAACTGCAATATCTTGGCTTTGCAAAGGGATTTTCTCCTTAACGGCTTTTCTCTCTCACAGTACTCCTTGCCAGCTCCCCATGGGGGGAAACATGCCAGCAACCCCCACTTGGCCGAGGACCAGCGCTTCCCTCAGCAGCGCCTTTCTCAGAAGGCAAGGCAGAAAACCAATGTCTTTGACCCAGACTACATTGCAGGGGTTTCTCCCTTTGCCGAGAACGACATCTATAGCCGTGCAGCTAACCTGCAGATCCGAGATGCAGCACTGGGTGCCGGCCGGAGGCGCATGAATCCCAACTCAGTGACCAAGAAGTTTGTGAGGAAGAGATGAAGGGAGGGACGCGGCTATGGCTGCAGCACGGGGGGAAAGGGCTGTTGACTATGGGCAACATTTTCACATCTCATCAAAGGAGGAGGAGAATTGTTGCAGGTGTCCTGGTGAGATTCCAAAGCTTGCTGTGCCAGCTGGATTTGGAAAGGTTTGGGCTGCTGCCTGTGTGCTCACGTGGCTGTCGAGCAAGGAGGACCTGAGGCTGGGAGGCATCATTGAGCCTGGTCAGGGAGTCATGAGGACTCACCTGGGGGCTTTACCCAAGCTGCAGGAAGGATTGAACCTGATACTTCATCAAACAGAAAGCCCCTCCTGCTGCTCTTCCACAAGCCACGTGACTGCCTCGGACACGTCAGGATTTTTTAATAAAGAAGGAAACTGCTTTCCATGCGTCTCTCATTAAGTGGACAAAGGTCTGTGGCTGATAGCTTCCCCCCAGTGAGGTGCATGGACTGAACTAGTGATGGAAGGGGCCCTGGTTAGACAGAATGTGGCCCTGGCCTGAAGATGCTGGCAATGCAGCCCTAGGCAATGTCCCGTTAAGAGCCCAGGAGGTGTGATTGTGTCACTGGACACTTCTCGCTGAAAATGGGGTGCAGGGTCCCCACAGCTGCCTGTGCTCCTGCTGGAGCTACTGAGGACAGGAGCACCCCTGGGCTTTTCTGCTATTTCAAGCTCCCCGCTGTGAGTTGCTGAGATGGTTTGATGCTGGAGCTGGCTGGAGAGTCAAGGGTGATGGGTTCTCCTCGTCCTGGCTGTCCTCGCTGCAGTCAGAACACCCCAGTGAATCCATCAGCCCCGCAGAGCTCTGTGACTCTAGCCTGTGCTCTGTACAGACAGCACGGGGGAGAGACAATAGCCACATCAACGCTCACCAATTAACTCTAGCTAATGAGACAGGCACAAACAGCTGCACCCAGCATCACAGCGCTTGCTTCCCTTGCGTGGGGAAAGCGCTCTCGCTTCCGTCACACGGGAGAGTGTGCAGTCCCAGTCTGTCAGCTGGTATTGCCTGGGTGTTCAGCACACCCCTCGGGGGAGCAGAGTATTACACAGCCTACTCACGCCCTTACCTCGGCAAGAGAAGTGGGCTGGTGCTAATCGGGGGGTCAGCCCCCTGCTCTCTCAGGCTGTTAGCCGCCGAAACAGTCTGGCCCTGCTTTGCCTTGTAGGTTAACAGAGGGTGTACTTCAGCCCCTGCCTCTGTCCCCATGTGGGAATGTGCATCAGCTCTGCGGTGACTTAGTTCCAGCGAAGATGAGCTGGTTTGCAGGGTTGAGGTCAGGCCAGTAAGTCTTCCAGGTTACAGATGAGAGAAGAGATGCAACATGCTTTTAATTTAAACTGAGCTTTACCAGGCTAACGTCCCTGGCTAGCCCCCCACAGGCAGCAGAGCAAACCCTCCCGTGCTCTTGCTCAGCACCTTCATGGACCTGTGTCCTTTCTCTGTGAGCGCCCTCTGAATGAGGCCTGCCCAGAACACTGCGAGTGAATAATGCAGGGTGGCTGGATAAGGCATTCCTGGAGCAGAAGAGACTCTTCCTGCCGCCCAGAGTTCTGCAAGAAGGGAGGGAGAAGCCAATTAAAGGGCTGCAGCTTTCCTCAGATGAAGCTTGTTAATTAAATTGCCTATAATGAACTCTGCTAATGAGGTTGGCCTGAAACCAGCCAGCTTACAGCTCTGGTGCATCTAATGGGAGCCTGGGGAGAAGAGAGCTAGTGAATAGCAATGTGAAGATACCGTGAAATCTCAGCCAGCAGCTCTGGGTGCCCTGGCAATATTTCCAGCCCTAACGAGCATTTGATTAAAGGGATCTGTTCCCTGCTGGGAAGCCACAGCCTGGAGAGGAAGAGAATGAATCTTTTTGTAGTAAAGGCACAGCACACTGCAGGAGGAGGGGTCAGAGGAGTTGAAACCCCCCCTCCCCTGAGTGCTGCTTAGAAACAAGTACAAAGCTGTCTTATCAGACAAACAGCTTAAGGAAAACCCTGAAACTCAACACAGCCAACCTGCTCTCCCTGGGCCAAAAAGGCTACATTAATGCCAGCCAGGATCTGGAAAATCTGAGCAGACCAGTCCCACAGCCGTCTCTGTGGGACCAGATGGGTGGAAGCACACACTGTTTATGCCCCTGAATGTAAATGTACGTTTTCAAACACAGAATGCAAGCCATGCTCACAGGAAGGGGACTCAAAGTCAGATTCAGAAGGTGGAGCTGGATAATCCTGGCCCACACATGGGACTCAGAGAGGTTATTTGACCCTGTGTGGCCCGGGTGCACCACTCCTGGGATCGTGTCCGGGTCTGGTGGCTGCAGTTCAACAGCAATAAATGGGAGAGGGCTCAGAGAAGAGCCTCAGGAATGGTTAAAGGGTTAGAAAATGAGCTGCCTAGGGACCGAGTTCCTCAGGTCTATCCATTTACTTAGCAGAGAGACAGCTACGCTGTGAGTGGGGCACAGACTACACGTACCAACATGGGGAACAGAAATTGGATAGACGGCTCGTCTGCCCAGCAGGGAGAGATCACACCAGTTCCCAAGGGTCATGGGGGATTCTCCGTCCCTGCCAGAGTGTAAATCACAATTGGCTGTTTCCCTATAGCTCTGCTCTGGGAATTGGGGCGGGAGGGGGGCAATGTAGCTGCTTACCTGCCTTCTGAGCACCCCTGTAGCCACTGCCTTACCTCTGTCTCTTCCGCTTCCAGGCTCTTTAAGAAATCACAGCTCACCCACAAGGGCTCCTGAAGTCCAGTGGTCTGTACTGGCTTGCTAGGCTTCAGGTTCAGTTCAGTGTCTCTCCCTAATGACTCCAAAATAATGAAAGAGACAGGCTCGCACAGCTGGCATCCACAATCTCTCCCCAGCTTCCTGGTCAGGGGCTCCCTGCTCTGCAGCATTTGCAGCTTTTCCCCTGGGGTCCTGCTGAAGCCTGGCTCCCTACAGTGTCAGCAGCCCTAGCTGCTGTCCCCCAGGCCACCTTTGACAGGTTTTCTGCTTCTTTTTATCTTGGGAGTATCTGATCGCACCCAGGTGTGGTCAGCCTGTAATCAGGGCTCTTTCAGCCAGAGGCTCCAGCCCACGGGGCAAGTCTGTATTACAGGGAAGTTCTATGGTGTGTGTTATACAGGAGGCTGATTGCAGTGGGCCCTTCATGCCTCATCCGTTCTCAGTCATGGGCAGGACACAAGCTCTAAGTAACTGTGTGACACTCCTGGCTGGGAAACGATTTGTGAAGCTGGAGAACGTACGCAGTATGCAAGTAAGGTGGAAAAGGTACCAGCTAAAAGGGAGACGAGGTTGTGCTGAAACGGGAACCAGGGAACAAGTCTCCAGGCACTGTCCTATTTCATAGTGCCGTTAACGACTGGCACAGAAAGCAGGAGTGTGCTGGTGCCACCACTGGACGGCGTGCCCAGACAGGCCCTTCAGCCCACCGGACGGAAAGAGATGGATGATCCTGAGGACTGAGCAACAGAAATGAGACGAAATTTAATAGTACAAAGTCCAAGGGTCAGCGGCTAATAAGTGTCTCTGCCATCGCTAGGGACTCCTCTGGAGGCAATACCAGGAAGGGAAGGAACGAGGTATTAATTGATCACAGGATGATTACGCCACCATGATACAGCCCAGAAAAGGCCAAGGGACTCCTAAGATACGTCAGGAAAGTTATTTCCAGTGACAGTAGGGATGTGCTAATCCCATTGGACAGGGCCCTGGAGAGCACACTAGCACCCGGTGCAGAACTCTGGTGCCCCACATTCAAGAAAGATAAATTGCAGCTAGAAGAGGGCAGAGAAGGGCTATGAGATCAGGGGAATGGAAAGCCTGTGTCATGAGAGGCAACATAGAGGGCTGGGTTTGTTGGCTTAGCAGCAGAACAAAGGCTGAGAGAGGATGGAGTTTTCTTTCAATACTCTGGAGGGCTAGCAGAGGAGCAAATGGGGATAAACTGGCCACGAATATATTTAGAAGTGAGAAGAAGGTTTCTAACGATTAGAGGAGTTAAGTTCTGGAACCACCTCCCAGCAGGAGGAATCAGGGCAAGAAAAGTAATTGGTCAAAGAGCTTGATACATTTATTAATGAGATTATATGATGGGATTCCCTCTGACAGAATGGGGCTGGAATCAATGATCTAGTCCAGTATTCTTATGTTCAAAGTGGCTGAAGATTTCGTACACAAAATGAGACATCGTTATGCTGATACAATTTAGTTAACAATTCCTCTGCATCTTTCTTAAGGTGAACATTTACTTGATTCTCTTCTAGGTGACAGAGTCAGATGAACCCTTCTCAATTTCAGGGGTTCAATTTTGCTGTTGTCTGGAGAGAAAGAGGCTTATTTTTGTCTTTTCTGATTCACCTTGCTTGGCAAATGCCAAGTATTTCTGAATGATATACTCATAAAGTTTAGCCTTTTCATAGTCAGATTGACTAGTTCTTTGAAGAACTGCTTTCATCTCAGAATCCAGCTGTTTTGCGTTGGTGAGATTCTATTTCAGTCACCATCAAAGACCACTCATTTGTTCAAGTCAGTGGCCCAGAACTAGATACATTTTTTCAGCTTATTCCAGGAGTAGCAAAATTTAGCAAAGGGCAGATACCCTCCAAACTATTTTACAATCTGCTTCTTTCAGTTTAGGGACAGCCTTTTATTGCTTATTTTTTAAAGAAAGCCATGTCTCCTTTAGCAGGCTTACCTGTCGGGTCTCCAGGGGGATGTTCCCTTTTAAAGCATTAAGTGCTGGTTCTGCGATGACTGCCACCCCATCATCAGAAGCAGCACAAAACAGCCGTCCTTTGCTGCAGGGTAGTACTGATGAGCAGTTTTTAAAGGGTGGGGTTTCTCCTCGTATGTCTTACAACCAGCTGGTTAGTACCCGTATGTTTTAGGACCTGTGGACACAAACTCCGAAATGTGTTCCTCTGTCAGTATCTCATTGGGCAGATCCCCTAAATAATCCCCCTGGGGCAGGTTCCAGTCCCATGATTCATTCACGGAGATCACAGAATCGGTGTCATGGTCAGTCTTGTGATCTCTTAGTGCCTGTAGAGCGCTAGCCTAGCAGAAACAGTGGGAAAGCCTGCTAGGAACACAGTGTTGCTGGAATGGGGACAGTGTTCTTTTGCATGTTTGCAGCACACCAACGACGCATCATGATCCAGAAACTCATACACCACCACTCTGTAGTAAGGGACAAAGACGTACTTAAAGAGCTTGTCGAGGGCCAGCACTAGAAGGGTAGGGGTTAGATTTGTCCCCTGGATGAATTTTCCCCACAAGGAGTTTAAAAGCAACTTTGAGATTTGTCTTTTTGCAGGATACGCTTTAGTTTTGCTTAGATGTAAACATACACCTTCTCTTTAATAAGACTTCCTAATGTCCTGGGGGGAGGGCAGGGTTTCAACTTGTCTGTACACTAGTGAAGGAGCCAGGAGGCCTCTTAAGCCTGTCTGAGGGGCACTTTAATGTAGTCTGAAAACAATGTGATTGAATAGCAGGTAAAAGTGCTAAGTTTCATAAATGGCAGAGACCCATAACCTTTGTCTAAAGCCCCCAATAGTTCTATCCTGCACCCAGTTCCTGTTACAACCTTCTCCACCTGACTGTGAGCATAGGGGTCCATTTGCCTTGTTTCTGCACAACAGGCAGATAGGGGAACTTTACCATCAATCCTGTTCTGTAAAACAGGGAAATAGCTCTCTTGGAGGGTCACTTTAACTTTGGCTCTGCTCCAGCGCTGTCTGATAGCCCCGAAATTCTTGTATGTTCGGGTGCCCACAGTTAATTGGTTAGTCTTGATAGCAAGAACGAAAAATCGGGACAGGTGTGGGAGGTAAAGGACACCTATATAAGAAAAAGGCCAAACATGAGCATTGTTCCTATAAAATGAGGACGTGGTCACCCTGAGTTCTACTCCATAGAAGGCCTTTCCAGGAGTCAAAGGTGGTAGCAGGTCTTTTTCATGTAAAAATAGATCCCCTACTTGTCTAGCATAGCTTACAACACCTTCCATTCATATTCCCATATCGTCCTCACCTCAAAGCCCAGCCTTTTCCGAAATTCAGCCTGCCCAGATGCTGCATTAAGCATGTGATGATTCTCACAGTAGTCAATGGAAGAGCCATGAACAAAGCAGGAGTGAAATTCAAAGGCTGTAGACTTACAGGCGGTAATGGAGCAACCATCCACGGAGAGGACCTGACCCCCTCACTTTGCAAAGCACATACTAGATGTGGATGTTCTCTGTATGGACCATGTGCAACAGCCATTGAACAGAGAGGGCGAAGATCTCTTCTGCTGATGATGGTAAATGTCTCATGGCAAACGAGCAATGGTTTGTGGCTTTAAGACATTAAACCAGTCCACGCAGATGGCCGCTAATGCCATATACGAGTTAGTCACCACCTCCTCGTTCTCTTGTCCTGGGTTTTTAACGGTCTGTTTCTTTGTCATGTCCATGACTTCCTGCCTGAACCAGTCACAAGCCTCACAAAAAGTCAGCGTCTTTCTGGAGATCCAATTCATTCTGGGGACTGAGCCAGCAGAAACGCCTCTTTCCCTCCAGGCATTGTGCTGTACCCTAGGCACTGGCCCACATCATTCTGATTCTCTGCTGCGTTGCAAACATGGGAAACGTCCCTTGACTCTCAGGCCTTGGGTAACTTGCTGAGTTTCATGGGCAGAATATTTAAAGCAGCTGCCAAACCATTTTCTAAGGTCCCCTGTTACACTTGTCAGGTTTTCACCTGCATTAGAATAAAGATGTCCATTTTTTTTCTTTACTGCACTGTCTAAGAGTCAAATAACTGTCACAGCTTCTAGCATTGTGGGTGATAAGGATGAACCCCATAAAATGCTTCTCTACAAAAGTCTGAACCAACTCCCTGAGACAGTGGGGCATCCCGTTCAAATTCCCAACTGGATGTCTTATCTAAATGCCTGGCACAGCCATAATTTGGCATGCGTCCCTGTTTCTTGCATGCAAAAGTCAAAAAGACACAATTCTCACCCTCTTCTGGCAAGCAAATACTACACATAAAACACTAGTGCCCAGCCACGCTGCCTGTCTCCTACCACCGGGAACACATCTTGCTTTTCCAGTGTGGATTTTGAACATTCTGGAAAAACAGGTTCACAGTCAGCTTTGCCAACTGCTCCCAACTGCAAAATAGCTTCCAGCTGAAACATCTCATTCTTGCCCCCACCACATCAACGTGCTCTTTACTAACACACAGCAGAGTTTTCACAGGCATGGTAGTGTTCGATGGAGTTATCGTACTGACCCGAACCTTCACACTTCGTAAAGGATATCCGGGAACTGGTGTTACAGGGTTTAAATTAAGAGGGCTCCCTGGAGCTGAAGTCAACAGTTGCTAATTATCAATAAATATAAAGGACTGAAGAAATTCATTTCTCAGCCACTCGGTCTTTTCCCCTCTGATTCATCACCCCTGGGAAACCAGTCTCCAAGACACCAGTTTACCTTCCCACATGCACTCCAACAATTTGATTCCATAAACCTGCTTGAGGTGAAAATAAACAAAGGGTTATTTAATAGAAAAATGAGATTCAAGGAGCAAATAATAAGGAAAAGCAAGCAGACAGGTACACCAAAAATAAACATAAAGATGCAACCTCAGGCTTCACACTTCCAAAGTCAGTAAAATCCCTTTTCTGTTACAGTACACTCCTTGCCTCAGAACAGGCTCCCGCCAGGCCGCTACCATTGGGGGAGCCTTCCCATGTTTCACCTGCCGAGTGATTGTCCCTCGGCTTCTAGATGCTCTTTTCCTTTCAAATCCCTTCCTTTTTAAAAGGATTGTTCTTCTTCCATCCCTATAGACACCCAGTGGGGAAAATTCCTGGTTGTCTCAGTGGTTTTCTATTAAATTTAATGCCCCTTTGTTACCTTTTCCGGGGTTACACAACAGACTGTTACCCACATTGGGTTTCATGTCATCACTTGTCCTGGGAGGTGTCTCTCCCTGACTGGCTGCTTTCTGTCCTGCTGTGGAGTGCTGCAGAAGTTTTATGAACACAGTTCTCTACAAGCACAAATACTTAAATTCAGACACAATCTCATAATGATTGTGACCTTCAAAGCATTGCAAGTTTTCATAAAAGATATATTTTTATAGCACAATAACACTATATACAATCATTTGATTCAACTACTTACGCTAGGCCAGGATTCAACCCACCTGTCATCCCATCAGCGTGTCTGGATGCTGCAGCTAGCTATGCCTTTTATTAAAGACAAATACTAAAGATGTTACGTAGAAAGAGGAAATATGACTCCTGGAACTGAATTAAAAACAAATAAAGTTAGCTGCTAAGCGTACATGGCTTTGATAAAATGCTTGATAGACGAATCTACACGCATTCCTTGTGACCGGTACCTTAGCACTTATTTACATTGTAATATGTGACTGTGACTAAAATGCCAGGTTAACGTGGCCCAGGAAAACGGGTCAATTAAATATCAATTATAAAGTACTGTGCACAGAAAAGATTCTGTGATTCCACAAGAGGCTCCATGATGAAAGAAGGCCATCTGCTTGGCTCAGCCAATAAGCTGTAGATTGTCACAAGCTCCCAGAGCCAAGAGCTCTGTGTCATGTGGCCAGTAACTCTCTGAGGAGTGAACTGCTTATTTTCTTGTCTCTGCATTTTTTCCGTTCGTGCTGTTTTGAAACCTTTTAGGTCATCTCTCCAGGGCGTCTCTCCCCCGTAATATGTAACTAGCTCTTTGGTTACACTTTTGTGAAGTTGTTTAATCAACTGTATTTAGAATTGTAATAACTGCATAACATTGTTTTTTCTAAAAATGCATGCTTACATATGCATTCATACTCCTTCATATTAATAATAATCCTTTATTCCTCTGTCATTAACAGTTTGCACAATTTAGTGACTTTATTAGAAATGCACCAACTACATAAAAAAAGTATTTTCTCTAAAATACGTGTTATATACACACACGCACAGATCCAGATATATGTATTAACAATTCTTTATTCCACTGTTACTAATATTTTGTAAATTATTTATTGATTTTATTTAGAAATGCTGTGTTAATTTTTTTCTGTAAGAATGCACATTAACCCTTCTCTATCTAGCATTCAGACTTTATACCCGTTTACTAGTCTTTACCTAGAATTGCCCTAAATGTGTGAAGAGCATATTTTCCTAAAAAATGAGGAAAAGGCATGAAAGCTATATTTATTGATTTAGTTCTAATGCATCCAATAAGGATACATTTGATAATTTTATAAAACTTCTTTTCAAAGTGAGCAACAGTGCAAAAATGCACATGTCCAAAAATGAGAGCTAGCAGCAGGTGATAAGACAAGAAGGGTGTGTGGAAATCTGTCATCTAAAAGCTACAGAGAGAAAACTACTCTGGCTCCTGGGCAACTGGCTGGAGATTCTTCCATTCAGATTCTGAGTTCACTGCAGGCTACTGGTTCAAACACAGGAAAGAAAGTATCGTAGTACGTAGACCATGTTCTCACTGGGACAGGATCTTTGCGATGCTTGAGATTTACATGCTGCCATGTTTGAGCAGAAAAGCTTTTCTGGGGCTTTTAAGTGACATGCTTTTGTGCTTGCATAACACAAGGTCACAGACCAGGACACACCAATACAAACAAACACAAAATCTGTGGACGTATCTCCACTGCTGCGATGCTCAGTGCCCCCCACAACACAACTTTCAAGCTCCATGGGTCCTACACACACCTATCAAAATACATGATGTACCTCATCTAATGCCCCAATAACTCCTAGGCGAGTGAAAACACAATCGCTGTGCTCTCAGAGAAACTCACACAAGAAACTGATGAAAGAAAAACACCCTGTCAGCTGTGGGTGAACACTTTTCACAAAGTGATCACTCTGTAGCTAGCCTATCACTCCTCATCCTGAAAGGAAAACGGCACAATCATTTCAAAAGAGGAGCCTGGGAGCTTACCTTAAAAATTTTGCCGGACACTAAAAATTATGGTCTTAATAAAACCCCTGTATTTATGGCTTATTACAACAATCTATAACTCAGTGACCCTCAGTTTTGTCTATAAAGGGGTGTTAACAGGCCTAAATGGTCCACTGGAATATGTGCCAACTGCTTACGCTAAATTATCTGTTCAACCTTGTAATTAGCTGTGACACTTGGTGTAGCTGGCCCAGACCTGAGGAAGAGCTCTGGGTAGCTTAAAAGCTTGTCTCTTTCACCAGCAGAAGTTGGTCAAATAACAGATATTACCTCACTCACCTTGTCCCTAATATCCCGAGACCAACACAGCTGCCACACTGCCTAGAACACACACGCTAATTCGAGCCAAGCCAGCACAAGGTAAAATGGCTATTAGCAAAACTCAAATGTCGCCACCGTCCTTTCTCTGGTCTTTGTGATCCCACTTGCCAAAGCAGCAAACCTGTCACCCAGGTCAGGGGAGGCAGGAGTATCAGATTTCAGGCAGATGCCGAACATTCACATCTCTGTAAACAGCTTCTTGTGGGATCTTACAAGCAGGTTTGTCGAGTTTCAGCAAGAATCTGAGTGTGTTCCTTTGAAAGCCAGTAGCTCCCCGGTGAGAGAAGACAGCCTTTGACTCTAGTGTCTCACAACTCAACACAATAAAACTTGGTTGGCATGAAAAGCTGGAATTGTGTTGCCAACTTGTCAGACACAGGGACTCCTCCCTTAGGATGTCCAGGAGCTGGTTTCACAACACATTTCCCTCATCTAGCTTTACCGCCATGCGGCTGCTGGCTACAAATTGCTATGCCGCAGCTCTTCCTGCTCCAGGCACAGGATTTCCTCATTGCCTTTCGATTGACTCTTGCAACGCAGCTGATGGAAGATTCTTCCTTTGCTGCCCAGGCACAGTATGTGGAGAAAACAGCTGAGCTTAGGCTGAGAGCTTGGCGAATGCCTTACACAGGCCTGTAGGGCCCTTGTGTCCAGCCCACGCGGAGTAAAAGAAAACACTGACGTAGCTCTATGAGCTACCAGCCCACCTTTGACGAGGTGATTGCTATTGAACCCACCACCGATATTACAATGTGGGTGGTCAATTATTCATGCTAAGTCGACTGAAATTAACAAGTGTAGACATAGCCTTAGTGTGTCCACTCCATTCTATGGAGCTGAGTCCTCTTGACAACATCCACTGAAGCTCTTTGGCCCTGCTCAGTCCCCTTCATTTAGGCAGGCCCGAGCTGCTACGCTTGTCTCAAGAGGCAGCTGGGCTCTTGGGAGTTGGTCTTCCCAACACACTGGGTCAGGCCCACCTTGCTACCCAGGGCTCTAGCCAGCCACAGTCCTCAGCTCCTGGCCCTCAGCCAGACTTCTTGCCCCCGAAAAGCATCTGCCTCTTCCCCTTCCAGTCAGCCCTCGACTGTGGGGCTCCTTCCTCTTCAGCCCACCTCCAGTACAGGGAGAACAAGGCAGGGCTCAGTGGCCTGAGAACTCCTAGCCCTTAAAGGGGGAGGCCACCCTGTTACCGACTCCCTCCCAGCCAGCAACTCAAATATCCGTTTTTCAGCTTTCCGTCAGCTGGTCCTGCTGAGGGACATGACTCCTCCTCCCATAGCCCTCAGCTTGTGCCACAGGGGAGCAGAAGCCAGTGTTTTTAAACAATGGCTTTGCTTCCATCCTGGAGAAAATGCACTGAGATTGCCATGGGCCAGAAAATAAAGATTCCTCAAGGCTCTGGTGGGGATGTGCTTTGCTATTCATTTTCCAGCAGAAACCTTCCCCGAGGAAGGCCTGTAGGGAACCGATGCACCAAGCTCCTGGCTGTGCGGCCAGTAAAGGTCGGACCAGGTTAAGAGGACAAATGCAGACGTGATGTTAGGCACTGTGAGAAGGGATTTTGGGCCCTCACGTTGGCCCTGCACGTTGGACCCCCAAGGGACTATAGTCAGTCCAAGGCCCATGTGCTGTTACCCGACTCCTTAGTGGGTCTTGATTATTAGTGATTTCCAAATTGAATTAGGCAGATGATAAATGAGGCAAATAAGCAACCTTGAGGCCTACAACAGATATCAATTACTGGTGCATCCCGAGGCTGCGGTTACGACATAACCAGAAACAGTCCATCATGTTCCTGACCCTCAATATCAGGAACCTGAGCCTGGCTCTGGAACCTCCTGTCAAGTAATCGACCACCCACATTGTAATATCCGTGGTGGGTTCAATAGCAATCACCTCGTCAAAGGTGGGCTGGGAGCTCATAGAGCTACGTCAGTGTTTTCTTTTACTCCGCGTGGGCTGGACACAAGGGCCCTACAGGCCTGTGTAAGGCATTCGCCAAGCTCTCAGCTTAAGCTCAGCTGTTTTCTCCACACTCTTTGCCTGGGCAGCAAAGGAAGAATCTTCCATCAAGCCAACTTGTTTGGGCACCAAGTTCAGTGCTGAAGGACGAGTGTGTAGTTCCAGACGTAGTTGGTATGTATGGGACATGCCTACAAACTGAATTAGAGTCAAGACGACAATTTCTCGCTCGGGTAATAGAGAAACTTGGCAAACGCAGACAATGGTGACAGATGCCGAATTAGACTTACAGAGCTAATCAACAATCCAAAGACTCTGTTGCTTCCATCAGTACATCAGGACAGAGAGAAGCTGGCGTGGTTGGCTGTAGTCTGTGCTACCGTCTAGTCCACTGCCACCTTCATTTTTAATACGTGATCCACTTCCCAGGCCTACTTTTAATTTGGACAGAGTGGGCAGGAGGCAGTCATCCCTAGAGGCCTGCAGCCCCACGTAATGATACGTCCCTCGAGGAGGAAAGCAGTTACATCGTCAGGACTGGACCTGACTGTCCATAAAGAGAAAATGCAGTTCAGATCTCTTGATGGCAACATGTTCAATATAGACTGAGAAAAACAATTGCCCATTCAGTCACTGAAGCATTGAAAAGCGGCAGCGATCACCCCAAACGAGCCAAAGGAGAAGCTGGACTGCACAAATGAGCGCAAAAGAGGCGGCCCGTTTTTATTTTAACAAGTGACATCTCATGGGAATACCAGTTTGCCGAACGGGAATAGTCTGCCCATGACAGCTCTGCGACAGTTTCCGGGCTTCCAGAGTCTCTGCCTAATCCCAACACTCCATTGAAGCAACAATATAATTCTTGGAACAGGTGAACGCTAAAAAGATTTGTGGCATTTTAAGGCAATGGATGGTCTGTCCCTCCCTCTCCATCTCCCCTTGCTATGGTATCTCTATGGGACTGAGGCTCAATGGGGAAATTAGCACTCCAAAAAGGGCATGGGGGGGGGGGGTCCAGACCCTCAGAAAGGGGAACAAGCCACCAAATGGTCTGTAGAACCAAGCCCTTCGGCAGGGCAAGGCGCGTAGGTACGCACTTTTGCTCCCACCCCTTATGCAGGTCTGGGCAAGTAGGCAGTTCACTGGCCTCGGCCCCCTCGGCTGGGACGGGGCAAACAGCAGTTTATAGCTCTGGGCCCTCTAGGCAGTCACGTAGCAGTGTCTCGGCCCCAAGCTCTCGAGACTGGGGGAGACAAACA
>ML685950.1:1780282-1797928 GCA_007922175.1 Pelusios castaneus
TCAATGGGAAATCTGGAGGGGAAGTGAACATCCTCAGCCGTAACGCTACCGTGCACTTTTTCTGAAGGTGAGCAGGACTCACCCCGCACTGTTCCTGCACAGCAACCACATGGATGGAGCTACACCCATTTTATTCAGGGGAGAGTTCTGGCAACCTCATTTAAATGGCCCAGGCTTATTTCCACTCACAATTCTAACAAGAGCAATCAGCCAGCCTCCTAATAAAGAGCTGGGAGGACAGGATAGTGTCATTACTGTGAGAGATTACTCTGCAGTGTAGGGCCAAATGACAGAATTTGTAGAAAATATTTAAGAGTTCAGATAGTCCCTCACTAAGACCTGCAGCCCCTTTCTGTGAAAACAAGGAGTTTTCAAGACACTCCTCTACTGGTATGACTGATGTGGGACAATGTGGAGATTTGGCATATGCCAAATTGAGGCCACAGATACAAAAGAGGGGTTGTGAGCACTTTAAAAATCTGCTCTGTTCTGCTCATCCTGCTGTGGCTGGGGACTGGAGACTGTACGAGATGGCTTACCCCTCATTGAAGCTGGTGGATGTAACAGCCACCTTTCATTCACAATAAGCATAAAAAGCAATTGAGTTCCTTTATGGAACCAGATACCTGAAATAGCAGAGGTCCTGCCCACCTATTAGCGTGACCCTGCCACAAAGCACTTTAGGGATAAGTGCTGGTTGAAAGGGGGGTTGGCCCTATGAACAAAGAAATATCTCCTGCTATTTGATTCCAGCTGGGAAACAGAACTTTATGCATATTCTTGTAAACAAATAGGGTTGCATCGAAGAAATACTTCACACTTTCATTGATTTCTCCTAACAGAAACAATTCCCTAGCCCTCCCAAAAGTAAGTGCTCAGTAGGGCAAATGGTATCACGGCACACAAGAGTTCCCAGAGACATAAACCAGAGAGGCATGCCTATGACAGACCTGTCCATGAACTTACCACTAGCTCTGGCTTAACACAAGTTAGGTTTTCTCCCCCACACCTATGGAAAAGCTGTTCAGAACCTCACTCCTGCAATGGTGAGATGCCGTCTTCTCATTTCCAGCCAAAATTTATTCGTGGCCAGTTTATCCCCATTTGTTCTCATGTCAACACTGGCCCTAGCTTGAACAGATCTTCCCTCCTTCGTGTTTACCCCCGTGGATTTGGAAAGAGAAACCATATCCCCTCTCTGCCTTCTTTTTGACAGGCTCAACAAGCAGAGCTCTTTTAGGCTATGCACTACGACTTAACGTCAGTGTAGCATCGCTCAAGGGTGTGAAGACGCCACCCCCCTCCCGAGCTACACAAGTTATACCAGCTGGGCACTGTGTTGGTGGGAGAGCTTCATGGACATAGCTGCTCTGCTCCTGGAAGGTGGGAGACCTCTCCTCCGTTTAGAGTGGCTACACTAAAGAGCTTCCACGCACCGCTGCCAGCTTTCTAGCGTAGCCAGTCTGGTAAGATCAGCTCTCCGTTCCCCTGATCGCCCTAGTAACTCTTCTCTGTTCCTGCTCCAGTTCCCATTCCCTGGAGAGCTCTGCAAATCCCAGGCACAGTAACTGCCTCAAGACACACCTGTGTGTATTCAAACCACACCCCGAATACTGTAGCTGGAAGCCTTTGGTCACCGTGACTCAGCACTGGGCAACCAACGGCTACCCCACTCTGAAGTGTGGGGCCCAAGCGTAGCCAGGGGAACCCTAGTAATGTGGTGATTTGCTCCAGTCTCCAGCCAGGAGACAGGCTGGGCTCTCACGGGAACACGGTGTGCGGGAGCGGAGGGTGACAGTTGCATCAGAAGGGCAAACACACAAATCCCGGCTTCTTTCTGAGCCACCTGCCTGCCTCTGGGCCTGACTCCTGAATGGGGGGGATCGCATTGCTCTGCCACGCCGCTCCCTGGTGCCACTGTCTGGGCAGTCGGGGCCACCCATGGCACTGGGGGGAAGAGGGGAGCAGGGTTTCCTGGTCCTCCAGTAACTTGTCCCATCACTAGCCAGCAACTTGGCCTGCCTGGGGGCTCCACTTGGGCACTTGGGGGGGGGGGCAGCCCAGAGGGGGGACCCAGGGAAGGGAGCTGAGCAGTGGTGGGCGGGGTGGTGGCCTGGAGGGGGACCAGGGAAAGGGGGCTGGGGGTGGTCTGGAGGTGGACCAGGTGAAGGGGGCTGGGGGCAGCAGAGGGGGAACCGGGGGTGACCGAGAGGGGGATCCGAGGGAGGGGACCTGGGGATGTGGGGCTGAGTGTGGCCTGGAGGAGAAACCTGGGGTAGGGGGCTGGGGGCGGCAGAGAGGGACCCGGGGAAGGGGGCTGGGGGGGGCACAGAGAGGGACCCGGGGACGGGGGCTGGGGGCGGCAGAGAGGGCCCCGGGGAGGGGGGCTGGGGGTGGCCCAGGGAGGAGAGCGAGGCCTGTGCGATCGCCCGCCTACACCCCTCCCGGTCCCGCCTTGGCAGTGGCGGTGGCCGCAGGGGGTGGGCGGAGCGGGCCGGGCGCTATAAGACGGGGCGGGCGAGGCAGGGCGGAGCGGAGCCGGGGCCATGGCAGGTGAGAGAGCGGGACGGGTTCCCGGGCCGGGCCGGTACCGCCCGCAGGTGGTGGGTTCTCCCCGCGGGCCCCGATGCGGCTGAGCCGGCTGCAGGGGCGGAGCATTGTCCGAGCCATGCGGGGACCCCGCTGTTTCTCCTGCCCCGCACAGCAGCGTCTCCCCGCCCCGGCCCCGAGGTAAGAGCAGGGACCTGCCCCAGCCCAGCTCCCGGGGGCCGAGCGGAGCGGAGCGGAGCGGGGGCTCCTGCAGCGGAGCTGTTAGACGGGCTCGGGGGGGTCCCGCCGGCTGAAGGAGCGGCCAGGTCGCAGCCTGGAGCGGGGGCAATGGGAGGGGCCCGGCCCTGTTCCACATGTTCCGGAACGAGCCGGGAAAGGGGCAGCGGGGGCCGTGACCGCCCCAGTTACAGACAGCTCCGGCCGGCAGTGCTGGGAAACGCCCCTGGCCGCTCTGCCTGCGGGGGGACGGGGCCGCTCCCTGTTACCAGTCGAGAAAGATCTTGGCCTCGCCGGGGGGTCTGTAAGCGGCGACTCCCTGGGCGGTGGCCGTGGGAAAAGCGAACAGGATGCGGGGGTGCACGTGGTGCGGGGGCTCCCTGCGGGCAAGGATGATCTTTCCCACCTTTTGACTTTCCATCGCTCCCTTCCTGCCTGACCCTCGAGCTGCAGGCTCCTGGGCAGAAGCTGCAGGTGCTGGTGGAAGGCAGAGTTAGGGCCATTGTCTGTCATTCTTCTGGCACAGGGCGAGGCAACTTTCCGCAGAAGTGGCCATTCCTTCTCTGACCAGTCTTCACCGGTTAGCCTTGTCCTGGGTTCCTGTCTCCCCCCCGCATGGTGCTACTGCTGCATAGCTCCACGTTTATCCTGTGTGTCTTTGCAGGGTTTTTCAGCTCCCGCCCCCCTCTCCTTTGGTGAGTTGGGTGTACAGCCGTTGTTCTGGTAGGCATGCAGCAGGCATAGGTATGCCGTACTCACGCCACCTCCGTACTGAAGATATTGCCCTCCAGGAGGAAGCTCATATTAGTTTGGTGATCCTCCCACTCTAAGTTGAAGATCTTTTGGGGAAGGTGCTGGTGTTCCAGGTTTTTCAGGTGTTTTCTGTAGGCCACCCAACTCACACAGCCATAGAGGAGAATTGGAATTACCACCGCTTTATAAACGAAAAGTGTAGTGTGTGCTCAGATGTGGTTAGAACAGGTGCTGAGACTGTCTGCCTCAAGCAAGGCTGGCAGAACAGAGTCTGTGCTGAATCTTAACATCTTTGGCCTCTGTGAGAGATGACTGTCAAGGTGGGCAAAATGATCTACATTTTCAGTTTCTGCCAATAGAGATCTTCCTGGCTGGCTCTGACTGACTGGGAGCAGCCTGAGGGAGAACTTTTGTTCTCATTGTTCAGGGTTAGCCCTAGGCTTTTGTAAGCAGCTGAGAAGCAGTTAAAGGTTGTTTGGATTAGGAAAGGGAGAGAGAATAAGACAGAAAATACCACATTGCCTTTTTATAAATCCCTGGCACACCCACAGCTTGAATTCTGATTGCAGATCTGGTCACCCCGCCTCAAAAAGATATAGTGGAATTAGAAAAGATATGGAAAGAGGTAACAAGAATGACTAATTTAAAAAAGGTTGTGCTCACGAGGTATACGTTCGTTAGTCTTTAAAAGTGCTGCACAACTCCTTGTTTGTTTTGCTGACAGACTAAGCCGGCTCTCCCTCTGAAAAATGATTAGAGTATGGAACAGGTTCCATATGAGAAGAGATTAATAAGACTGGGAGTTTTCAGCATGGAAAAGATGTCAATGGGGGGGGGGATTATTAAGGTCTATAAATGGTAGCTGGGGTAGAGAAACTAAATAAGGAAGTGATATTTACTCTTGTAGCACAAGAACTCGGGGTCACCAAATGAAATTAATAGGCAGCAGGGTTAGAACGAACAAAAGAAAATATCTCTTCACACAATGTACAGTCAACGCAGGGGGTCAGACTCACTGCTGACAGTCATCCCTTCTGGCCTTGGAATCTGACAACTCCTTGGCATCCTCTGTTTGTATCCCTCCACTGGTTCCTTCCTTAGCAGGCTCCTCATTTTCACTTCTGCCTCTGATCAGTCCAACAGCACCAGGTGCTGCTGCCCCGGTAAATGCTCCAAGTAGCCCCGAACAGCTGACCCGAGACAGGCAGTGCTCCTGTGCACATCCGCAACACATCCTCCTTTGAAACCCACCTTTCTACCTCATCTCTTCTATCATGCACATGGAAAACTGGCAGCAGGATGGGTGCTGGTGTCCCAAGCCCACCCAAGGCGCTCTCACTGATTCTTGGGACTCCCTGTCTCGGGCTGTCTCTTCTTTCGGATGATACTCGAGCACGGTTTTTGTTCTGCTAGTGCAGCACCAAGCACATGGGGCTCCTGGTCCATGACTGAGGCTCCTAGGCTATGTCTACACTAGAAAAAGTTAAGTCGATTTTAAGGAATTTCTTAAGTCGACTTAATGGAAGTCTGGTGTAGACGGAGTAATTTAGGTCGACTTAAGCCTCCTTAAGTCGACCTAAATTGCTAGCGTAGACATACCCCTAGAGACCACCGTAATACAAATACGTTTTATATTTACAGGCTGTAAAATGGGGTTTGAACCAAGGGGGCGGTACCATGGGGCTGGCTTGTGAGGACAGCTTGACGCTTCACTCAAGCACTGGCTGACCAGTAGAGGTGCTGACGAGCTGGGCTGATGTCTGATGCCTTGCTAGATGGGGTTCAATGGGACATAGCTTGCTTCTTCCCTCCTTCTGCCTAATCCCTTCTGGCTCGATCCAGATTTGTTGGTGAGTCTGGAGAGCTGCAGGGTGTTAGGAGCAGGGCTCCTCAAGTGGCTCAGAGGACAGCATGTGGAGCACTCCCCACTAAATGCTGACGGGCCTACTGCACCGTGGTGATCTGTGTACAGTTCCTAAAAACAGCCCCACATGCCGTTCGCACACTTGCAGACTGCCACATAGTCTGTGCTTTAGTCCCTGCAAGGACGCTGAGGAGCCAGCTCCTCTGTTTTGAGTCAGTTCCTGGCCACCCTAAAGGCACACCCTAGAAAAGTTTTGTAGATTGCTCTCTTAGGGTGTCCCTTTCACCCACGAAGGAGGAAAGGGCTCTTACTTTGTTGGTTTGTTTTGCAGGAAGAAAAGCCCTGATTGTCTTGGCACATGAGGAGACGACCTCCTTCAATTATGCCATGAAAGATGCTGCTGTGTTCGCACTACAGAAGGCAGGCTGGACTGTCACCGTATCCGACCTATACAAGATGAAGTTCAATGCTGTGCCATCGCGGGGCGACATCACTGGTACTGAATAGCACTGCTCCCCTTCAAGGTCAGCATTTCCCGTTATTCGCTAGCACTGACCTCTGTCTCCTCTCTCAGGTAAACCCAAAGAGCCCAGCAAATTCAACTATGTTGTTGAGACATCCTTGGCGTGGGAAGAAGGTCGGCTGAGCAGTGACATTGTAGCAGAACAGAAGAAGCTTGAAGCTGCAGATCTTGCGATATTCCAGGTACCATCTCGCTCCACCAGAGGAAAGGGGAAAGTCCTGGATTGGAAGAGAAGCATTACTCGTTACCTGACCGGAGTCTGGAAAATGGGGGGGGGGGGGGGTGTGATCGTTTCCCTGTAAAGGAAAGGGTCTGCCTCAGCTGGCCACCACACAGATGGGTATCTACTTCTGGCATGGGTAAAAGAATGGAGCTCACCAGGGCAGTGTTTCAGTAACTGGTAAAGATGAACAAACAGAGTCCTGGGGCACTTTTAAAGACTGATTGATTGAAACAAATCTGTTGGTCTTTAAAAGTGCCACAGGACTGTCTGTTTTCCTGCAATAGACTAACACGGCTCCCCTTTGAAACTTGGTTAAAGATGGGAAACCGAGGGTAGGTTTCACAGTGGAGAGAGGTAAATAGTATGGTCCCCCAGGGACCTGTCCAGGAACCGTTGCTTTTCAGCGTATTCATAAATGATCTGGAAAAAGTGGTAAATAGTGGTGGCAAAGTTTACAGATGAGACAATTACTCAGGATAGTTAAGTCCAAAGCAAACCATGAATAGTTACAAAGGGATCTCACTAAAGTCAGTGACTGGACAAGAAAAAGACTGATAAATGGATGGTAATGCCCATTGGAGAAGACTCCGAGCTATAATGGACATGCAGACTGACGGGGTCTAAATGAGCTGTTACCACCCCGGAAAGCAATCTTGAGTCGTCGTGGATTGTTCTCTGAAAACATCTGCTCAAATTGCAGTGGCAGCCAAAAAAGCCAATAGACTGTTAAGTACCAGGGCAATTTTTGGATGGTGCTCCAGGGTAGTGGGCTCCCGCACCTTTTTCCACAGCCATGCGGCCCTGGCTCCTGCCGGTGGCCCCAGGTCCCGGGCTGAGCACTGGTGCCTTTTTTTTTTTTTTTTTTTTTTTTTTTAAAACATAAGCACTGTTAGGAACCATTAGGAAAGGAATAGCTAGCCCATAATGATAATTACAATAACACTACTATGCAAATTGAGATAATTAAACTAATAAAAATTAATCTAAGTTATTAATAAAGACATTAAGATAATACTACTATATAAATCCACACCTGGAATCTGTTGTGCAGTTCTGATTGTCCCATCTTAAAAAAAAATAATTTAGAATTGAAGAAATACAGAGGAGAACTAAAATGATCAGGGGTAGGGAACAGCTTCCATAGAAGGAGAGATTATTGAAACTGGGACTTTTCAACTTGGAAAAGGAGACAATGAAGGGGGTGTGACAGAGGTCTATGAAGTCATGCCTCATCTGGAAAACGTACATAAGGAAGGGCTATTTACTCCTCATAACACTAGAACCAGGGGTGATGCACTAAAATAGGCAACAAGTTTAAAACAAACAAAAGGGAAGTATTTCTTCCCACAATGCACAGTCAACCTGTGGAACTCCTTGCCTGAGGACGCAGGGAAAGCTAAGACTAACAGGGTTCAAAAAAGAATTAGAGTGGTTTGAGGATAGAGCCACCAATGGCTATTAGCCATGATGGTTAGGGATGTAACCCCTAAATCTTTGACCGCCAGAAGATGGGACTGGAGGACAAGGGGTGGATCAGTCAATAACTTCCCTGTTCTGCTCATTCCTGCTGCAGGATCTGGCACCAGCCACCATCAGAAGACAGGATGCTGAGCTAGATGGACCATTGGTCTGACCGAGGATGGCTCTTCTTATGTTTTTGTATTCTAGTATAGTTGTGTTGCAATGTGCTGGTCTTGGGAAATGGAGAGCTTTAGCCATATTTTGTCTCTCTCTCTCTGCAGTTCCCTATCTACTGGTTCAGTGTGCCTGCAATCCTGAAAGGCTGGTTTGAACGTGTTTTCACACGAGGATTTGCCTATTCTTTTGATGCCCTGTACGATATGGGTCCCTTTCAGGTAGGCGGGTGTGGTTTGATATTTACGCTGTATTCTAACATTGAGTTGGACCCCGTTCCGCTCCTGCTGGGGCAGACAGCCCTCAATGATTGGGCAGACTACGTGGTGATGCTCTCTCCCCTCCTCTTCCAATGGAGGCAGATGCAGAGGTCAGTATGTGCTTCCAGTTCAGCAAGGTATAGGAGGGAGCCTCTTGGGGAAGAATTACAGGGCACCCCTGGGAATTGGTTCCATAACGAAGCAGAATCTAACTGCAGTAGAGATAAAATCCAGAATTCCTTGGGAGAGGAGCATGGGCATTGCATTGAATATGACGGATGTAATGCTGTACAGAGAAGCATTAATAAATGTAACCCTCATACCAGGCAAGTGCTCCTCCACACCCTTTCAGATAGGTCTGGGAGGAGGAAATCATGTCCAACCTAGAACTCCCTGGAATTTCTAACCCTCAGTCTTGCTCTTGGTCCACGCCTGCACTCGTAGCCCTTCCCTCCCCCCACGGACAGTGCTGCTGCTGCTCTCGGCCCTGAGTCTCTGTAGCAGCTGAAGTGCAGGCAAACAATGTGATCGACCACTGTGGCCACTCGGTGTTACCGTTCCCAGAGCAGCTGCCCCCACGTGCATTTGCTTAGCTCTGCTCCTGGAGCCGATGCCTCACCGCTGCCAGTCTGCGCGTGACTGGGGTTCTTCTTCCACAGAAAAAGAAGGCAGTGCTGTCCTTCACCACGGGCGGAACTGGATCCATGTACAGCCCCATGGGCCTCAACGGAGACATCAACACCGTGCTTTGGCCAATACAGGTATTGGGTTTACAGCTATGGAAGGAACTTGCCTCAAACCAGAAATTAGTGGCACCTTCCAAGGAGGCTGCATTGTCCACAAGGGGGCACCTGGGGTGAAGCTAAAGTCCAGGGTTGTGTTGGGAGATGCAGGGAGGGGGAGAGGAAAAGCTGTGGCTTGGGACCCTGCAACCGAAGTAAAAGCGCCAGGTAACGAACGTAGTGCAGGGAACAGTCCTGCTCTCCTCCCTGGAACCACGTGACGAGACTTCCACAGCACACTCTGTGCAGAGGGCTTGGAGCATGCGCTCCTCCTGCACATCATTTCCTGCAGTGGGGTCATGGGAATAGGAGGGAGCTGAGTGTCTTGGCTTGAAATCTGCCTCTGATATTCAGTAAAGACTCCAGTTGGGACCTCCTTTCTCCCTATCTGGAAAAGGACCCTTGACGGGTTATACAGTAGAGAGATGACTGGGGGGGATGTCGTGTGGAATTCAGGTGCTGGCTTGGTATAGAGAGGGCCCAGTGGCTGTCAGCACCGGGAGAAGAGTTATCGCTTCGCTGAGCAACATCTGACACGTGTTCAATGACATCGTAGCCCTTCTTCAACCAGAGGTGCTACAGGTCACACTCAAACGAGTATTTCAGGGGTGAGAGATGGTGGCCACAATGTAGGGGAGAAGGAAGAGGTGTTTTTTGTTCTCCCTGCAAGCTGAGGGCAGGCAGGGAGCTCACATCTTAGATCATGCTGCTCTAACATCCTCCATTTACAAGACCCACCATCCCACACGTAGATACAACTCCTGCGATGGCCAGCAGAGCCTGCTCACCAAGGCCACGTTCTGCTACTAAATTGGCTAATGGGCTTTTACTTGGCTTAAGTGCACTTATGCGGAGTCTTTTGAAACTACCTGTATTCAGAGAGAAACTAGCAGAGACTCAGGGGAGATGAAGACAGGGAGAGTTCTTTATTCAACTAAGACTAGAGACCAGCCAGGATCAGCTGAGCTATCCCCTAATGGTGGCTGGAATGTTACAATCAATGGTGCTAAGCTGTTTAAGAAGGATCAGGTGTGGTGGAGTGGCACATTGGCTATGTCTTGGGTCACTGATAACTCATCAGGAAATTAACTTGAATACTCATGGAATGATGCCTAACTGACACAGCACAAGAGGCAGTATTAATTGATGTCTAACAGACCACTGGATTGCAGCAGGATTGTCTCCTTATGCATCTGCCTGTAACGTGGGGGGGGGGGGGGGAACCGGGGGGGTTGGGGACATAAATTTGGGGTAAGTCCCCCCCCCCCCCCCCCGAAAGATTAACAGATGCATGAAGTGAAAACTGCAGTATGTTAGGTATATCTACACATGCACAGATGGTTGAGTCACATCTGGAGGGTTAACAAGGTCAATTCAAAGAGTTTTATTGAAGTAGTCTAACACAGCTTCATCTCTGGAAGAGAGGACCTGATCAGACCTAGAAATTAAAGGTATGTTTATGTACAAGTGAACATGCTTACTCATGCTTTTAAATTCTAAACCAGTAATATGTGTACTTTGGGAAACTGGCCCTTTTAAAGCCCCAAGCTGAAAACAATTGAGCCAAATCAGCTGGGAGAAAAAAATGTAATGAGGAAGCAGAATAATTTAAGAACTCTATCAGATGTCTAAACAGCCACAACTGAGAATGACGGCTGTATTGGTTTTAAAAAAAGCAACCTGGGGTAGATGGCAAGTGAAGATGGGTGTATATATTGTATAACAGAAGAAGAAGGTGAAGTTGATAATAGCTAGTGTAAATCAGAAGTTAAGCCTTAGCGAAGAGAGATAAGAGAAGCAAAGGGACACAAGGAAAAAAATAGGGTCAGCCCATTGGAGGACAAGGAGATAAAAGAACCCTGATAGGAGTATTGATCTACGACGAGATGGAAGGGTAGAAGAATATCAGTGGTAACCGGGACCAGGCAGAAGTGTTAAGAGCTGGCAGAGGAGCTCACTGCAGTGTCAATGGTGCTTTTCTGTAAGTTTTGGAGCACTGGGGTAGGTGGAGCGCTAATGTGCCAATATTTAAAAAGGGTACATGGTAATAGTAGGCGTGGCAGCTGGACACTAATCCTGGCCAAAGTAATGGAGTAATTAATATAATTAGTGCAATTATGTAAATAAGGCAAATCAACGTGAGTTCACAGAAATATCAAGCCTGTCTAACTTCCAATCTCAAAAACAAAGAAAACCAAAGTATGGTTGATGAATGTAGTAATGCTGATATAGTATATGTAGACGTCTGACTTGGCACTACCCTTTAACTCAACCTAGAATGACATAAAAGGGACGTGGCACACACCAAACTGATTAAAAGCTGGCCTACTGTTAGGTCTCAAATGCCACTGTAGATGGGGAATCATCATCATGTGTTTCGAGTGGGTGCTGCAGAGGTTCGTGACTCTGTTATTTATCAATGAGCTGGAAGAGAACATACAATTCTCAGTGATATAGGATGCAGGTGACACAAACTGAGGGACTAGTAAATTATGAAGAGGACAGGTTGCTACTACAGAGCAATCTGGATCATCTGATAAACTGAGCAAAAGTGAATGTGAGTTCTAGTATGGGTACAATAAATGTGTCCATCTAGGGACAAAGCACATGGACCACACTTGCAGAATGGAGGACTCCAGCCTGGCTAGCAGGGACTCTGAAAAGGATTTTGTCAGTGGTGGATAATCAGCCAAACATGAGCCTTCAGTGAAACAGACTGCGATACGTAAACAGGGGTAGAGAGGTCATTGTCCCTCTGTCCTGGCACTACTGACCACTGCTGGGATTCTGTGCCCACAAATCAAGGGGATACTGGTAAACTGGAGAGAAAAGAGCCAGGAGTCTGATTGTGTGATTAGAAAACCTGCCTTATAGCGATAGACTCAAGAAGCTTCATCTGTGTAGCTTAACAGAGAGATGGGTAAAGGGTGACATTTAAAAGCATAAATTCAACCTGGAAAGTACTGCTGAAAGCTGCTGGGGCAGATGGTTGGAATGTTAGTCAATGGTGCTAACCTGTTTACGGGGCAGCTGTGCAGAAAAGGTGGCGGAGTGGCACTCTACTGCTGCACGGCTACACCCATTGCATGAGACATGACTTCAATTAGGTTTTCATAGCAAACTGGAAGCCCTGAGGCTGCCAGTGTAAGCTGTTACCTTTGGTGTCTGCCTTCTCCAGTAGTTGAAATAGCTTTGAACTGAAGGTGACAGATCCCCTTCTACCCAAATAAGAGATGTAGCACTCTCAACTTTCCTGTGTTTTCTCGCTCTAGAGTGGCATGCTCCATTTTTGTGGCTTCCAAATCTTGGCACCCCAAATTGCCTACAGCATTGCTCACACGCCTGAAGATGTACGTTCCCAGATCCTGGAGGACTGGAAGATGCGGCTAGCAACTATTTGGGAAGAGAAACCCATCAGTTTTGTTCCAAACAGCCTCTTTGAGATGAGCTTCACGGGGGGCTGTGTGTTGAAACAGGAAGTCCAGGACCAACAGAAAGATCAGAAATATGGGCTGAGTGTGGGGCAGCACATGGGGAAGGCCATCCCACCTGACAGCCAAGTCAAAGCCCAGAAGAAATAGGAGCCCATTAGGCTATGTTTCCCTAAGGAAGCTATTTATCACTGTGGCTCTTACTCATTCAACAGAGGGGCCGGTGTCTCTACTTTCAACTGCCTTTCTGCTCTTTCGGAGGTGAGCCTTTCTTCTCTTCCCACAGCCTAGTTTGTGCATGTGGGGCGCTCAGTCCTCAGGCCATTTGGAAATATGCACAGCACCGTGTCTGCCTCCCACAGAAGGTGGATGGAAAAACTAGAAATGCTCAGGCAGGAATGTTTACTGGACCTGGTCTTAATCTGCACATTACTGTGACACGTTCTGGCATCACTCGGGGCAGCAGTTCAAGTACTCTGGAAGGAAATGCTCGTCCCCCACTAAACAAAGGCAAAGATGACCCCCACCTGTGACGATAAAGGGATGGGGCTGAGGAAACCACTTCCAGTACCAGCTGCTGCCAGCAAGACACAGCCAGTCGCCGTGTGCTCTGGGCACTGTCCGCACTGCAGTGCCCTTCGGGGATGAGTCCAAGGAGCAGGGATTGGCCCAGAGTGCCGCTGGCGGGTGGTGATGGAGCACAAGCGGGAGTCGAACTCCAAGCAAAAGCTCTGCCTGAGTAACGGTTGTGCATTCCCCAGACGGCATTTTCCCTTAGTTGAAGTGTGCCCTACTCCTCTTGATTCAGCGTGGAGTCGGAGCCAGGCCCTGCTCCGTGCAGCTAGTAACCGTTAAACCACCACACTCCGAGAGCATGGGCGGGGGACCAAGGGGGAATCTTGCCTCCTTCTGGTGAGGTGGTGGGTGCTGTTCAGGGTAGGGGCCTTTGTGGCACAGTCCTGTCCCGTTCCGCTGCCCCATGCCTTATACATCAGACAAACAGGACAGTCGCAGCAGAAGAATAAATGGACACAGGTCTGACATCAGGAATGGCAACAGTCAAAAACCAAGAGGGGAACACTTCATTCTCCCTGCCCACTCCATCTATCAGCTGTTAATAGCCGTACTCAGGCAAATGGATAACAAATCAAAGCTTCAAAGAGAAACAGCAGAATTGGAATTCATATGCAGATTTGACACCAACTACTTAGGGTTAAATAGACTTCTTTTCCCAGTGCAACAGTTAATTCTGCTTTCCTTTTCCCTCACCTCCCTCCTATGTGCTGTTCTCTACTGTTCGAATCTAAACATTGATTTGATGTAACAGTCTGACTCACACTTCTCTGCATTTATTTTCCTCCCATTCATCTGTACTTCTCCATCTTCAAGCATCTGACAAAGTCGGATTTTTCTCCCACGGAAGCTCCTGCGATAAATAAATTTGAGTCTTTAAAAGGGCCACAAGACTCCTTGTTTGTTTTGCTGTAGTAGATTAAGACGGCCACCCCTCTGGAACTCTTCAGCTATACTGCCACCATTGCTGTTGACCATATGAGGATGCGGATGAACCCTTCATCAGATCATCCACTCCATAAACTTAATATGTTCAGCAGGTTTTTTTCCCCTCATTATTTCCTGGAAGGCTATTCTAGAACTTCAGTCCGTTGAGGGTTATAAACCTTTGTCTAATTTCAACCCTAAACGTGTCAATTTAAATCCATTTGTTCTTGGCCCAACATAGGCCCTTAACTTAAATAACTCCTTTCCTTCCCTGGTTTCTGTTCCTCTGCTGTATTTATAGAGAGCAATTCTATCTCCCCTCGGTGGTCAAACTAATGGGCCTCTAGGTTTCCAAATCACCTCTTTCCTTTCTTAAATAGAGGTGCTATCTTCTCCGTTCTCCAGTTGTATAACATGAACTCTGCATTTACAGCTTCATTAGAAAGCCTAGCTCGTGGGCTTGCAATTGTATGTGCCAGTTCCTGGATGGAAATGCATAGATTGTCTGCTGCTCCCTCCAATATAGGCTCCTCAGGTCTCAGACTGCACCCGGACTAACTGCCACGCAGGCGGATCCCCTTTTAGAAACACCCCTTGTTGGTTCTGGATACAAGTCCCTGCAGTGCTGTCTGCCTGGAAGGTTTTAATCAGGCTTGGAGACTCCGATTTGTCTCGTGTCCACTCTTCCAAAGAACAGCCACAGCCATCTCTGTTCCTTCCATACTGGCTGTCCAGCGTATCCCCATGAAGGAAAAGTATCAATGACAGAGCTTAGAGCC
The DNA here is from genome assembly GCA_007922175.1 of Pelusios castaneus. NCBI lineage: Eukaryota > Metazoa > Chordata > Testudines > Pelomedusidae > Pelusios > Pelusios castaneus. Next base: position 1,794,799 of record ML685950.1, read on the forward strand.
TGGCCCAAGGTGCCTCCTCAGCCAATGTCAGGAGACCAGTAGGGCAGGAATCTCCATTAGATCACTTTTGAGTAACGTAACACCATTTTTGCCCCCTCTATAATGAAAACAAGGTGAGTTACATTCTGAAGATGTCAAACAGCCTCCAAGGTGGTCTGTCAGCTGGGAGGTAAATTTCTGGTCTTGGTTTGCCACTAGGTAAGCTTCAGTGTGTTCCTGCCTGAGATCTTGAGTTTAGTGGGGTCTGAGGTCAGTGTCCAAAGCTATTTCCTAGAGACCTGTGGGGCAGAAGGAGGGTATGGTTCTGTAAATGCACATGTGCCATTGCAAACCTAAGTAGCAGTGGCCCTGGATTTACTCGTGCAAATCTGATGCCACAACAAAGTTTCTGGATGTCTGACTGACTGATGTGGGGATTCCCCTTTTCATCAGGCTGTGATGAGGTAGCAGTTGAACCACTTCAAGCCCTCTCTTTGGACTAATAAATGAATGTAGACAGTCTGTCCCGTACCAACATTTGCAATTTGCCCTGAGGCTCCAGGGTTCTGTTTCTCACCAAGAGCTACACCGTGTTTCTTGGGCCAGCACAAGGCGTGAAATTATTTGAGGTCCCTCCTACGCAGAAAAGCCAGACTGGAATGTTCTGACAGGCCCTACTGTACAAGGTGGGACCCACCTGTCTTCTCTCTCACTTGCCCATCTAGGCACCAGCATACCATAGAGCCTGTTTCTGGAATCACTTGGCATCTCATCCTAAGGCCCTCTGCTGCAACCCAGCTTTTCCTTCTCTTCTAAATCAGTGTTTCCTGAACTGTGTTCCGTGTGATGTGAATCGATGTTCTGTGAAAAAAATTTAGGTAGTAGTGATATTTTTCCTTCTTTGTAAAATAAGACACCCCAAAAAAACCTCAACTCTTTTAAATCAACTTTTGAGCAATATGTTCCACAATTTTTTGGTATGAAACACACCCACCGCCCCCCAGACTAGCCTGCATGTGTTCCGTCAATATATTCCAAGCCCAAAAGTGTTCCATGGCCAAATTAGTTTGGGAAACGCTGTTCTTCTAAATCATATGAGAGGCCTAGTTTTCCATATCCCAGGAGGGTTCCCTCACTGGATCTAGCTGGGAAAGAGATGGAGGAGTGGCACAGGGAAATGACACGTTGTCCAGGTCCTCTGAGGCAGGTGGGTATGATGTCAGCAAGTCAGTGCTCACCATGCGTGGAGCAGAGTCGTTCCTTTAGGGCATACATCAAGCAAAGTCAACATGGTAGGCTGTGCAGAGCGGCAGAGGCAGAATGACCTAGACCTCCTGGCCTTATTCCAACAGGCAGCTCGGGGCTGGACACATCCTGTCACCTGCTGTTGAAAGAAGGAAGCAGCCACTAGCCCTTCCAGCACTGGCTCTAGAGGAGACCAAAACTGTGGGCAGCTGGGAGAGGTTTGGTGCTGAGCCACTCGATGGCACCGGCTGGCTTTTCATTGGCTGGAGCTGGAAGGGACCAGTAATCCAGGTCTCACCATAGTGACTTAACTGGAGGCAGCTGTGCAGCCGGTGAGAGCCAGCAGGGTCCACAGAAGGGTGGCACCAGGCAAATGCTGGTGGGTTTGGGCTCTAATGGTAATGGCTCTGAGAAACACTCTTCCTACAGAGTTGGGGGCTAGAAGGAACCATCAGATCAGCTCACCTGACGGCCTGTATCACTCAGGCTGTTGCTTTTCACCCAGTTACCTGTGTAGAGCTCAGTAACTTGTGTTTGGCTGACGTCTGTCTTCCAGAAAGGTGGTCAGTCTGGATTGGATGCCATCAAGAAGCGAATCCACCACATCTCTCGGGAGTTTGTTGCAGTGGTTAATCACCCTCACTGTTAAAAACATTGTGCCTTATTTTAATTTGAATTGTCTGACTTCATCCAGACAGAGTTAATGTGCTCTATTAGTACAGTATTGTGCTTATTTTTGTTCATCTTCCAGAGATATAACCACCTGACATCTAGGCAGGTCCTGTTATCATCCAGCTTAGCTCAAATAATGAAACCAGATGTGTTTGTCCAGACCTATTTTCCATAAAATCCTGTTGACTGGCATTAAAGATATGCTTACCCTTTAATTCCTAATCCATTGACTCCTATCAGCTTGTTGAGTATTTTACAGGGATTGACATCTGGCTAACCAGTTTTCTGAGTCATCCCCTATAGACATGAGTCTACTATGAAGGGTCCTTATACCTTTCTCCTAAACATCTGATACTGGACCAAGTTAACTAACGCAGCGATGTTCATGGTCCTATAAATGCAGAACCAGTTAAAGGCTAACGTGAGCCACTAAAATTTTTGCTGCTAAGAAGGTCTGCTTATGTAATGATTCCAGCAGTAAGACCAGGCTGATCTCCAGCTTAGGCACAAGTCTCCCGTGTTAGCTCAGCTCTGAGCCAGAAGACTGCCATGACCAGCCAGCCAGACTGATTAAGTTCTGAGCATACCCGCTATTTTCCTGGGGTGAGAGAGACGCCACCTTTGAAAGAATATGACAGGTGTTCACACTGCAAAATGAAAACTTTCAATGTTTTATTCTTGACTGTGGCTGTTTACAGAAATATAATTGCGAGTATACAAATGTCTCAATAGAAGCAAAATATTTTTATTTTAATATTCAACAAGTTATCACAGGATAGCTAAAAACATAGATGCAAATGAAATATCCCCTTCTCAAATGAATGGAAACCCCCTGCTATCAGTGCTCTGAAGAGCCCAATTTCAAAAGCCATCTACACAGAAATGCACAAAGGAATACCTGGTGCTACTTTCACATTGCAACAACGGAAAAGACAGCTCAGTGGTGATCTGTGCACTCCAACAAAATCATGGCAGAAAGGCAGATAAACCGTACAGGAAAGAATTACACCAGCGTGTCGAGTGTATGCAGAGACTAACACATAATTTGAAGCTGTTTGGAGCTTACCCACTGAAACAGGAGCTGCCAGCACAGAGGTTTCAGGCTGGTAACAGCCCTTTCAGCAGGACATGGGGCCTGCTACTAATCCTGTGCCACCCAGAAATGCTGGAGCTCACAGCCTGCACCAGTATTAACCCTGCTACTAATCCCGTGCCACGCAGAAATGCTGGGGCT
>ML685950.1:1797938-1845574 GCA_007922175.1 Pelusios castaneus
CAGAAATGCTGGGGCTAACAGTCTGCACCACTATTAACCCTGCTCAGAATACTACCTCATCCCTAGGTGGAGCACCTGCAGGAAACGGACACTCTGGACCAGCCCTTAAGCTACTGTAAATTGGCATGGCTCCATGGACTTCAATGATGCTATGCCAATTTACATCAGCTGAGGATGCATCTTACTAATGGCTGGGAGACCAGAACAGGTATCTGTTTGGGGTGCACAGGGGTAAGTTGTGGTTGGGTTTCACAGCTGTTAAGACATCTGAAGCAAGTCCTTGTAAATGAAGGATGAATGAGAATTCAGCAGCCAGGAAACCCATAGAATGAGGTGTGCATTTTGTGGACAAATTCCAAAGGGGTAGCCGTGTTAGTCTATTGTAGAAAGATAACAGAGTCCTGTGACACTTTTAAAGACTAACAGATTTATTTATCGCATGAGCTTTCGTGGGAAAATATCCCACTTCGTCAGACGCTTTGAAGATTCTTCAAAGCGTCTGACGAAGTGGGATTTTCTCCCACGAAAGCCCATTTTGTGGAGTTTCCCAGACTGGAGGAACACAGCTGTGGAAGGGAGCGTTTCTAAGGTGCAGGAGGAGGACAGGCCCAGGTAAGCACTCATGATGTATTGGGGGCTGGGGATGTTCGCTTGGAGACCTTCCTTTGAGTGGCCAGAAGGTACACAGCCACTGCCTGAGACCAATTACACGCAAGAGGCTGGTGTGGACTGACTCAGGAGTGAGTGGTCACCTGGCAAAGTGGGGTAAGTCAGGGTTCAGGAGTGGAGATCATGGGGTCACAGTGGCAAACTAGACCAGATTCTGGGAGTGACTTGTCACACCCCCCTTTTTGTTCTATGACTACATGGTGCTAACTTTATACGGGCCCTTAGTTTAGCATATGTAGTTCTATATAATCTATCTATCTGTTTGACCTTGCTTTTAGAAGTGACGTTCTTCAAGTATGTTTCCCAGACCTGAAGAAGAGCTCTGTGTAGCTCAACAACTTGTCTCTCTCACCAGCAGAAGTTTAGATAGATTCATAGACTGAACTGTTTTAAGTTGGTCTAATAAAAGATACTACACTGCACTCATCTTCTTTCTCTCATTTTTATAATTCACAAAAGTTTGACCTTTTGGGGTGTTTATTTTAATTGCTTCATTCCTATGAAGAAATGTTGTAACAAACCATCTTTCCTGCTGCTGATATGCATGTTTAGCTTTGTCAAAGAACAGATTGGAGTTCCAGTGTGGTTTGTCCTTTTTGAAGGCTGAAATCTGAATGAAAGAAACCTTACCAGAACATTAGAATACAACTGGTTTTTGGTCAGCGTATTCTACTCAAAGTCATAGCAGGGGGACTGGAAAACTCAAGGCCCATCTAGAGTAGAGAAGTGTACACTGGTGCAACTGACCTACCTGTGAGGTAAGCATGAGAAAAAGGGAGGCTGTCAAGACTGACAGGCACTAAACTGTTTGTTTTTTCTTTCAATTTAGTATCTGTTTACAGGCTCAGACATTGCCACTAAAAATTAGCCAAACAGAAGAACTGGTGATTAATTGTCCACTTGGCCCAGGTAGGCTGACACAGCTTCTTGACCTGGGTTTGTCGACAAAGGAAATAACACAGCATTTCGCTTTGATAACAACTGAGAGAGTAGGAGAGAATTAATGCAAAAAGTGGAGTGGCTCTGTTGATAATTGGCTCCCACTATAGAAAATGTTTAGTTAATATCTGTCTTAATTTTTTCTACAGTGTGTTACCTTGTAAACTATTATTTCTTTAGTGATGAATAAAGTAACAAGGTTGTTTGGGTTTTTTTAAATACACCAGCTAGTGTTTACATAGTGACAACAGAACACAGGCAGAAGACACACTGACCACCGTAGCGAAAAGGGTGCACAGCCCTGGATATTAGTCAGTTATTAGGAAACGGGTGTAGTACATGTCAGGCATGCTGTACAGACAAGATCAGAAAAATGGGGCTTAGGGAAGTCAGGGAAGTTAATGGATATGTGACTTAAGGCTGGATAATATCTAGTTTCAGACAGAGAGAGTGTGTGGGTTTTGGATTAAATGTGGCTTAGAGAGTTCATGGAGAAAGTCTCAGGATAAATTTCCTAAACTGTAAAGACAGCAGGACAATAGAACAAACTGCCCAGAGAAGCTGTGGAATCTCCTTCACTGGAAGTTTTCAAAAAGAGGCTGGATAGCCCTCTGTCTTGGATGGTTTAAACACAACAAATCCTGCATCTTGGCAGGGGGATCAGACTTCATGACCTTAGCAGTCCACTGTCACTCCTATGGTTCTAAGAAAAAGATGAACACTCCATGGAAAATCTACCCTACACAGTTTCCATCGTCCATACACTACACAGAACTATCAAACTATCTACTTCCAAAGTGAGCACTTGCCTGACAGACAGGAAAGCAAGTTTTCTTTTGAAATAATGCCCTCACCATTTGATCTTCAGCAATCTGGCTTCCTAAGTAATGTTTACCCGTGCAAGGGGTAAGAGTGAGTCATCTTTTTGGGCTATTCAAGATACAAAAGTGCGTATGAACACATTTACCCTAAGTCAAACTAAACTGGACTGGACTGGATTCCCCTGCCTCTCGAACTCCAGAGGCAATCACTGTCTGCTAATCCTCTAGTACCCATACTGATTTAGATATGTTATGGAATAAGTAAATTGGGAGTGAAAACAAAAAAAGAAATCAAAGGGTAAGCTCCAAAAGTCAGCATCAACAACTGAAATCCAAACAGTACATGAGCAGATGTGGTTCACATTATACTGGAGTCCTTCTGCCGTGAAACAACTTCTGGGAGCTGTTTCCTAGGCCTTTGCTGGCTCATTGCCTTTATTCTCTGTAACAGCTGTTTCAAAGCAGCATGAACACTAGTTAACCACTGAGCAAACCCTTCATTCAGAAGACAAATACTTTTTGTAACCAAATCACGTTCAAAATGTTACACATTTAAAAGTGACCTAAAATAGACACAGTCAATTTAACACAAAGGAAAATAGAGATAGTGTCACAATTCAATCATTTGAATATGGTAGCACAGCCCTTGTAATAAACAACCTAAAAGTATACCCACGTTTAAACATTCCCCCCGCCCACAGTGAGAGTTGGTAAAAGGCTCTGTTTCGAACTGGTCCCTGGTGACTTGGCACTGGCCAACAATATTTCACTGTGAGGATGCTCTCCTTCAGAAGAACGGAACAAAACAAAACAGCACACAAGGCAGTTTATCGTCCCCATCACCTCTGTGCACCAGACATCCTCCTTCCCGGATTAACTGTGAACAAGCTACCTTGCAGAAATCATCAGTTTTTTTACAAACTGATGCAGGCCATTACTTTTCACAGCCATTTGGATGCCGTCTGCAGTCCGATGCTTGCAGAGAAGCCTTCTATGCATCCTCCCTCCGTGCTGTGAGGCTGCTCTTTAGTGTCATGAACCATAACAGATTTTCATTTTAACACTTTCCATAGCAGGAGAAAAATCATCAGAAGAAAAGCGTATGGTTCAGAGCTAAAAAGCAGCTCTGGACATTGTGAAGTAGAGAAACTTCTCTAACATGATTAAAATTTCAAATATTTTAGTGTAATTATAAATTAAAAGATACAACACAAAGGAGCTAATAAAATATTAAATAGACAATGACTGAGGAAAAGCTGAATGGCTCGTTCTCAATGAAACCCCATCCTACAGCTGTCTAAATGGTTTTCTTCCAACATCACACTTCTGTGTGACGGACACATCAAACATACTGCAGTTGTCCAGAGCCAGTTGGAACAATACGTTGCTAATGGAATGGTCAGAGATGAACAAGCTATTTATGCTGCAAAAAGTACTTAAATACTTAGTAAAGACATAACAAACCCCACCCTCACCCCCACCATTATCAGATGCCACGTTGTGGTAGAACATCAGACAAACTCACAAATTTACCACAAAAATGTGTGGCAAAAAGAATATTTTATATATATGTATATATATAAATTTTTATATTTATGCCAATGTACTCACTCAGTACAAATAGCAAAATAGTATACCATTTCCTAAATACAAAATATAGCTTTCCAAAAAAATGAAACACACATTAGATATAAACCATCCAAAACTTGAACGATTGAAAACTGTATTCAAAATTAAATGACCCAGAGCAGGTCTCTTTCTGAAAAGTTCCCTTCATATCGGCAAGAAGCCTTACTACTGAAAACGTAATTCTGTGTCTCTCCATGAGAGAGAAGAGAGACAAAAAGAGGAAATGAACATTGTGACAGACTGACAGATGAGAAAACCGTTAAAACCTAAGAACACCTCTATGCGGCTCAACTTGAGTGCACAAAGTTAGAAAAAACACGCAGTAAACAGACTAGGTAACTTCAAAACCATTAACAGGCTGTTCTCCGTTCCTTAAAACACCACTACGCTACACCAAGGCAGAGGAGCTACACGACAGCTGTTTGGCTCTGAACTGCATTAATAGCTTTCTACGTGCAGGAGAGGGAAAAGACTGAAGAAAACGTCTGCCTGGAGGTTGTAGTGAGACACAACATTTCTCTTGGGCCGTCAGAGCAGCCAAGAGACTCCAGATGCCTCACACTACAACTGCATGGCCTGTAATGGGTTATTCTTAGATACCGTAAAAGGAGCGTGAATTATTTTTAATTAATATATGAGCCCATAGAGACTCTAGGTTATGGGGCCTGCTAAGTAAAAAGGAGGCTTCAAACTTGCAATGAACTGAGGAAGCTACACAAATGCAGCAGCTCAGCTTGAAGAATCGGTTTAAAGAATGATGAAAAATCATGTTGTGAGCCCTCCCACGTGGGATGCAGTTAAAGATTTTAGATCAGCAACTATAGGAAAAAGCAAGGTTTCTCTGGGATTTGGGAAGTCTGGGGGGTGGAGAAGCAGCCAATATTTCCTCGCTCCCCACAAGCCCTGGTGACCGATCAAGAGGCAGTCACTGACTTGGCACTTTGCTCCCATATGAGAAGGGCCTTCGACTCCCAAGAGTTCCTTATATTTATATCTGCTTAGGAAACAAAGAGTGTTAAATTAGGGGCTGGGAGGGAAAGTATGGAAAGAATAAACGCGAGCAGCCTAGTGTGAGGAAGGGTAATATTCAAGTTCTAATTGATGCAGAAGTATGAGAGGCAAGAAGCAGTTTTTTCTCCAGGCAGACTGCTCCCTTCAGTTCAAGATATTTTAGACGGTAGGAATTTAGAACACAGTTTACTGTGATGTTTCCCCTTCACTCTGACAGAGTCACTTAATTCTTACTCTAAAACCATCAGTACAGACACACACAGCTGTTAATCACATCCTCGTGTGAGAAGCACCCACATCTTTCTGGCTGATCTGAAAGTTGTAGCAGATTTTCTGCTTGCATGTTACATATCTCACCAAACAGCAGCCCTTGCTGTGATTAACACACTCCAGCAAAGGTCCTTCAGCTCTACTGTAAAACCTGCAGTTCCTTCACTGACTGACAGCTACATTGCGAACCACAGCAAGAGTCAGGGCACATGATGTTCTGCTTCACAGCTCTCTCTCAATCATGGGGTTGTGAAGGAAAAAAGTAAACATGATAGCGTGTTATTTTCTAACAATAATAGCTGAGCAGTCATGCTCTGAATTAAAACAGCAGCCCATTGACTAATGGGGCCGAGGAATGTGGTAACAGCTTAGTTCCACTCCAAAAACACAGCTTCTCAGCCATTATTGGCTTCGGGAGTCTCCAAAGCCAATGTTGTAGCCTCGATTGCTAGACACTGCAGTAGGCAGCATATGTGCTCTTGAAAAGAGAGTGAAATCTACGCATTTGCTTGGACACAAGCTGTTCTTTGACAGAACAATTCAGCTCCATACACCCTAATCCAGCAGAGTCACAAGGGCTGAGGGGATACTGAAATCATCTTTTCCTTCACAGAATTTCTGAAATTGAAAATAAAAACAAAACAGAGTTAGGGATAACTAGTGAGGTCTCATCTTTTATATCGCTCCTTCATTTGAAAGCACTTCCCAAATTACAGAGAAAACTCTACACCCAGAGCCAAAATCAGCCATCTTTGGGACAAGCCAGTAGTTAGGTCAGGAAATGAAGAGCACACATTCACGTGAAGCAGACCATTAATTACACAAGATGAAAACAGTCTGCTGCTGCGGCTAACACCGGGATTGAAGACCCCGAATGTATGTAATGCTCATGCGTGTGCAGCTCTTCACCTCTGATGAGGCGGAAAAGGCACCTTCCAGCAATGGAGATGTCCTAGCACCAGCCCGTTGTGCTGGCTCAGTTCTAACAACTGGTGCCTTTTCAATTTCCTGCAGTGTCCGGCTCTCCCACGGATTACTTCAGCACAGGCCTCAAGAAATTCCAGGTGCCAGGTCGCCATGGCCACCAGAATTTGTAGCCTGGCACCCAGCTCTACTGGGGAAACGCAGCGGCAGCAGAGGAGTGCCCTCTGGTACCCAAAAATAAAACAGCAGCCGTCTCTACGAGGGGTTCGGTGGATTTGGTGGCGGGGCAGCGAGGTGCCTTGATTTGAAGCTGGGCACCTAGCTGCCCACCAATTTTGTTGAGGCCTATTTCAGCATGATGAGAATTGCTCTGGAGACTACAGACTGAAGTGGAGTCTAACACATGTACAACAACCCCCAAAGGTTTAACGAAAGCCAGATTGGTGCCCGTTCTCAGATGCCAGGTCAGGCTGAGAGTGACCCACTCACTTCACCACTAGAACTATTGACTGCAGTGGCAGGTGACAGAACAATAGATGGCAATTCAAGAACAAAATCCAAACTCGATCAATTTTCTACAGATTCTGATCTCTTGATGATCAGCAATACCTCCTGTTCTGGGCTGTTAAAAATTAAACACTTGTTTCAGGGGCATACAGCTATATTAACTGACTTCTGCATTCACAGTGACTTCAGTGCAAAGTCATCATCTGTTAAAACAAGAGGCTCTTTATTAGTGCATATAAAAACTTACTAAATACACTGCAGGACCGGCAAGATCCACAGACCAAAATTCACTACTTACTTAGCTAACTAAAATGAGCCGGCCATGTTGTTCCCCTGGTTTTGTAAGGACACAAACAAGTCATCCATTTTCTCTATACTCTGACTGGCTGTCAGAGACGAAGGTCTGGGAGAATTCTCAGGTATCTGCTGGGACAGAAGTGCGGTCACTGCTGGTGGCCCCTCACTCGGTGGCTGACCCGGCTGACTCAGAGCCATCAGCTGATCTGGCAATGTAGATGATCCAGAAGTTAAGAGCTGGCCACAGTCTGTTAGAAGGAAAAACAAACAAATATAATAAATGATGGTGCTAAGTTCTTAGCTGTCCCCTAGCACTTTTCACCAGTGGCTCTCACAATGCTTTGGAAGGTAACCACATCTCACAGGTGGGGAAAGGGAAGCATGACGGGCCTTGTCACGGTCCCCTGGCAGACTAGTAACACAGCCAGGAGTAGAGGCTGAATCTTCACACAGCAATATCTAAAACTGGAAATTCACTCAAAGGGTTTGTTAACATACTAGTGTAAAATAAACATCTTTATTCAGGCCCAAATCTGCAGATTGCAAGATCTACAAGGGCATGTAGGCATCTCTACACAGGCCTGTTAGTCCCTGATTCTTCCTGCAGGTGCCACTCAAACTGGTACAGCTGCCCTGCTTTGTGTGCTGTGAGGTGACTGAAGGGTGCTGAATAGAAAGCCACCATGCTTTGCCCCTGCCAGGGTTTCCTACGGTGCCTGTGGCTGTTTGAGCTCAGTGAGGGTCATCAAGCATGGCTGCTGTTAGTTGGAGAAAGACATTGCATTTTGACAGCACCAAGCTATGGCCCTTCAGTCGGAGAGGCCAATGTAATCAGCCTCCTGTCAGCTGGCTTATTACCAAGGCCTCTTTGGTCAGAGGCACAGATTTTGGGACACAGGAGGTGGCATTGGTTCATGAAGCCCCTGATCCACTGGAGGCTCCTGTAGAACCCTTCAGGCAGGGTACTGCACACCCTTGTTCAGGGCAAGGCACTGCAGACAGTGGTCATTCTAGAAACCCCTGGTTTCCCCAATCAGCTGCACGACTTAGGCCCTGTGCTCTGCCCACAGGCCGAGGGGCCATTCAGGTGAATCTGACACTTCCAGTTGCTGTGATGGTGCTGCTGGGTCACCGGGGTCAGTCCCTTAGCGTTACTGAGGGCCAAAGAAGTGGTCATGGGGAACCAGACCATACCCAGAGGCCACACTCGTAAGACAGGAGTCAAGATTGAGCTTAGTCAGGATACCAGGGGGTCAGATGCAGGAAACAAACTGGAGAAGGGAACACTGAGTCGGGCCACATCAGGATGCAACTGAGTCACAGGTAAGAGACAAACTGGAGATCAGATCCACAAATCAGATGCCAGGAGTCACGCCAGGTCGGGGTGCCAGGAAATCAAGCTGGGGAAGGAGGAACATCAGGACACACAGTGCAAAACAGGGAGAAGGCCAGTCGCTCATACAGCTTTCTACTTCTGCTGTTGGCTTAGGTAGAGTCAGTGGATGAAACAGACCTTGGGGCAGAGGCTCACACTAAGGCTGGGCTTCGTAGTAAGCAGGTGTCAGCAGGCTACCAGGTGGAGGGAGGGTTGGAGTTTGGCTGCTCCTGCAGACCCAGGTTCAAGACCCTGGGTTCATAAGTACATCCTGAACACCTTAGTCTGAGGCTGGAAGATATGCACCTTAAGACCAAGTCTCTCACTAGAGGGGATCAAGAGATATCTGTACAGTGCTCTGCAGACATATAGATGCTTTAAAAGGAGGGTTTTTTCCTTCCTCAGGATATGTGCTGTAAGAAGTTCAATTCACCCTTCAACACAGTTAGAATTGCTGTACATTGAACATGGACTAGAACTAATGCAGTCGGAGATTTATCATGACTGGCAAGAAACTTTAGGGTAGAGTAGATTTAACTGAGTTGGTCACCACTTGCTATATAAAATAGCAAACCTTTGTTGACAGGCTGTAAACTTTTGCAAAACATACATGTGCATAGATTGGCTTCATTCTGAAGTCTCAGGAGTTTCTGTAGCACTTAGATAACATCTTCAGAGATCAAATATAGAGCACGTCAGGCAATACAGAATTGCAGACGCCAGTAAAATTAAAGTTATGTGCATTTCACCAGTTCAGTTATTGACATTTTTAATATGGTCTGAGATACACATATTGCCATGAATTTCATTCACCAGGCCCAGCTGACAAGTTAAAACTACAACTTCCCCTTCTTACACAAGGACAATAAAATGCTAGCTAGCATGTGTTTAGAAAAGAAATTCCTATCACGCACAAATGTAACTAATTTGCTCAGTTTAGATATGACAATCAGGATTTTAACTGGTCATTATGAAAAAGAGAACAAAATCTAATAAAATAATAGAAATAGCGTAGCATCCGACCTTGTTCCTGTTAATGAACACAGAACTTTTCCTGAGAGCTATTCATTTTAATTTCACAAATAGCAAACAGAAAAGTAACACTCCATAACAGGGAGAAAGCCTAAAAAGAACTCTGAAGACAACATGGTGCGAAATGCATGCAAGCAAATACCACCTAACAAACCTGTACAACTTACTACGACTGGCTACATGCAGAACCAGATGTGCATTATTTAAATACCGCAGTTGTGACTTTAATACACTGTTTCAAGTCAAATAAATGCACTGCAATGATCGCAGTTCCTGGCAATCACCTGGGTAAAATGGTGAGCCAGTAAGAGGATTCAACTGTAGTAGTTTCCCAGGGTTCTATGAGTCAATCTGCCCTAGAGCATTACATATAATTAATTTATAATTTATAATTAATTGCCCCACCAATTTCATAACTGTGAAAACGTACCACAGACTGTGAAATAAGCTCTTCTCCATGCTGTGGGCATGTCCCAGCCAGGGACTTCCAGCTGCCAGCCCAGACCAGGCTGGGGAGGGACAGAGCTTGTTTTTTTCCTGCATGGCCACTCTCAGTGGGGAGAGGAGTCCTACCCCCAGAGGCACCACTTCACCTAGGCCCGGGGCTCCCTCCCCAGCTCCAGCTGGGACTTGGGGTAGCTGCTTTTCTGCAATCCCCCAGGCACTGGCAGGGAATAGCAGCTAGGAGCCTAGATTGGATTTACCTGTACATCTGGGACCAGCTCCAGCTGCAGGAATCTCTGAAGACAGCACAGAAGTGAGGGTGGCAATTCTGCCCCCCCCCCCATAATTCCCTTTTTGGTTGGGACCCCCTGCTTTCAAGACCATGACATTTCAGGTGTAAAAACATTTGAAATTGTGAAACTGATCAATTTTAAAATCCTCTAGCTGTCAAATTGTCCCAAATGGACCATGCTAGGGCCCTATCCCAATTATCTTCAGAATTTTCCTATCAGGATACAAGTACTCATGCTCTAGTAATTGTCCCAGCTAACTAAAAATGTCATTAAACATATCACAGATCTAAACAAAGAGTCCAGAACGCTTGTGAGAGTCCGTTCCCATCACCAAATCCACGTGGGTATTAATTAGCTTGATTTCCAGACTGCTTAATAGTCTTTGTAAACTTGCCATGAAGACTTAACTCTGCTCAAAGCAATCTATCAAAGAAACTCAGTCATGAAGAAAAGAACTCATCCACCAAGCAGCACAGAAAGGGTTCAACACAATTTGTTTCTCATTTACTGAACTCTAGGAAACTGCTCAGAAAGCCATCTGGTCTCTGCCACTAAAAACGACAGTTAAGACCTTAATTTGATACCTTGCCAGAAATCCCCTCTATTCTCAGGATCATACTGACAGCTGTCCTGCATTTTGTTGTACAGAATGCAATGAGCATCTCAGGCTGTCTCACTCTGCAATTCCAGGACTAGAGTAGTAGGATGCTGACGTATCTCACCAAAATGACTTTTACTGGTTGGGAGTACGGTGGTGGTAAAGCAAGGAGGCTTGATGATAACTGCCCAGTAATTCCCTGATGCCTCACACGAATCATTACCTAAATAACTTCTTCTCTTCAATATGGTGTGCATAATGGCAGTGGGAGAAAGAAACGGGACGGGGCTTGTAAGGTTAGGAAGAAGCTTCCTTTTGGGTCATTTCATAATAGTCTACCACAGTTTCTTGTGACTTTCTCTTAAAGATTTGGTCCTAGCCACTGTTAATCACAGGTGAAGCAAGCTTATTTTTGTATATACCTGTAATATTGCCATACTTCACACTCAGAACAATTTTTGGCACTAATGAGAATAACTACATTTTCTGTGTATAGGGGAACATCCTTCTTATTCTTCTTCTAATTTCTTTCCTTCTAACACTGAGTGTTCAAAAATGGAAGTAAGGGGACTGGCACACATGAGGAATGAAAGAAATGTTGACCATTCCTTTGAGTCAATTTTGAAGATTATTTTTCTAATGTGGTGAGAAAGAAGAAGAAAATCCTTCAGACATAAAGGTGAAAGCTCAGAACAATTAAAGGAACATTTGAACCTAACTGACAGATCTCAGAAAGTAGTCATCAATCTGGAATCCTCTTTGAATGTGGATGTTTGGGGGGGGGGGGGGCCAGAGGGATAGGTACTTGACTCAAGACTGTTCAACATGAGCTTCTAGTGCAAGGCTGTGGCCAAAAGGGATAATTAAATTGTTGGATGTATAAACTGAGGAGTAGAAGGTCATTTTTACCTCTGTATAGGGCAAGGATGAAACATACTGGAAAACTGGGTACCATTCTGACATCCACATGTTTCAAAGGAGTTGAAAAATTGGAGAGAGCACAGAAAAGTACCACAAAAATCATTTGAAGGCTAGAAAAATGCTTGGCAGCAAGAGACGCGCTCAGACTGTTTAGCTTATCAAAAAGAAGATTGAGAGGTGACGATTACAGTGTATAACCTCCTTCAGAGAGAGGAAATGTGATACTAACGAACTCTGTTTTAAAAACCATCCTCACTGACTTTTTTAAACAGGTCCTTTTACTACCTCTGTAAGTATTAAACATGAATTCACTTCTTAGAACAGATCCTCTTCTATGAAATCTAACTCAGAGCACCAATCTCACATTTCCTTTCCAACCACCGAGGTTTCATAGTTAGTCTTCAGTATTTTGGGATAAACTGTGTATTGAGCAGAAACGCAAATTACTGGCTTCTACACATGTAATCTTTTTTGATGTTCTACTGGGGGCGACAGAATTTTCTCAAAGGCCTGAGTGCAATTTACGTCGATGAACGGGCTGTGACCTTTACCACCTAGCACACATAGAATACTTGATGTCTCTAAAGAGCTACAATTAATCTGGTAGCCTTTTTCTGAACCACAATATTAGAATAAAACATTCTAACACTTACTGTTTTGAATGCCAAACAGGAATATTCCTGAAGTCTGTTGAGATGAAGCCGGAGAGTTCTGCAGCTGGTTGATAGCACTTCCTGCTGTATTGTGGAACAAAGATGGCTGCTGCTGTGCAGGAGAAGCCGTTCCTTGAATCCCTGCCATGTTGTTCTGAGAAGGGTAGATGGGAGACTGCTGCAGCTCTTGCTGGCTCATACTGTTCTGCAAAGCAGACATGGAAGCTGAAGAGATGTAGAGGGTGACTTGCTGCTCTTGAGAACCTGGGGATCCTTGAACCAACTGAATCTGGGGGGAGTTATGAAACATAGCAGGCTGCTGTGGCTCTGTCTGGTTGGACCCAGGATTTTGAAGTGTAGTCACTGTTTGACTCTGGAACTGCATGGGCTGTTGATCTTGGTTCATTGGTGCCATGTTGGATTGGGTATGAAAAAGAGATTGATTCTGCTGCTCCTGATTAGTGATTGAATTTTGATTTGGGTTGAAAATCATGGTCTGCTCCTGAGAAGCAATTGTATTCATTGTATTTTGAGTACTGAACATCATATTCTGCTGCTGCTGCTCCTGGGCGGGAGGGGTACTCTGAATAGCAACAATTGAATGTTGAGACTGGAAGATAGTCCCTTGTTGGCTCTGGGCCATTGGACTGGACTGGAGGGAGCCTAAGGATACTTGTGGTTGAAACAAACCCTGCTGAGTAGGCTGAGCTTGGGGTTGATCTTGGGGAATCATGGGGTTCTGAATGTGGGGCATCTGTGCCTGCTGTTGGAAAGAACTTTGCTGCTCAGTGTTTGTGGCTGTCTGCAGTGGAGAAATGGAACTCTGTGTTGTAAAGAATGACATCTGTTCTTCTTGAGTTACAGGGCTGTTCATTGAATTTGGGGAAAGGAATATGTTGGTTGACTGTTGGTCTTGAGGGACGGAAGAGCCCTGCAATACACCCATTGTGTTCTGGGAGTGGAACATTGAAGGTTGCAACTGGTCTGAGGAAGAGGAAGCAGTTTGATTGTGAACAATAGAATTTGGACTGTGAAAAATAGACCCTGGTGTTTCCTGGGATATATTTTGGGCTTCTCCAATGGGATTCTGAGAGTGAAAAAGTTGAGCCTGTGAATGTGGCGATTGCTGCATGAAATTTCCCGACTGAATAGACATAATTTCCCCACCTTGCTGGAACAGTCCACTTCCCTGCTGTTGAGTTCCACTTGCCTGAACAGCCATCATGTTTTCCGTAGATGAAAAAAGGTTAACTTGAGGCTGACTTTCCCCACTGTGCTGCATCTGAACCATGGTCTGAAACACACTGTTTTGCATCTGTTTATTCTGTCCTGAAGCTTCTTCTCCATCTGCAGAACTTGATGTCTGAAACATCGTAGAGCCGTTGGTGGAGACCTGCTGCTGAGCAGCAGCAGCAGTTTCATTTCCAGAAACCCCAGGAGATGAGGAGAATAACTCACATTGCATCTGCATGTCTTCGCTTGTTGGCAGCCCGCTTATCATGTGAGTAGCTTGCTGGTAAACAGGGGACTGCTGGAGGTTCCCATTTCCTGAACCTGCTGAGAACAGATCAGATTGCATCTGTGATGCAGCCTGGCACATACTTTGCTGAATTCCAATCACCATTGCTGCAGAAGTCTCCATTGCCTGCTGCTGTTGCTGCTGACTGGCCAATGAGCTCTCAGGCTGCGGGTGGACATTTTCAGCTCTTCCTGACAAAAGGTTCTCTGGCCTGGAGTGGACCGCTGTCTCTGATGAGGAAAATATCCCAGGACTTACACTGTTTTGTATTTGACTAACTTGCTGAAAAATCTCTGCACTGAGTTGCTCTTGAACATCTTCACTACTCTCTGACCCAGAAAACAAAACAGAAGATAACTGCTGCTCAGCTTCCAACACCTGCTGGACCAAATCAACATTTCCACTGCTGCCCCTGGCAGGACTGGTTGGAAAATTTCCAGCTTGCAGTTGCTGTATAGTGTTCTGTAACTGACTTACACTGCTAGCTGATGAGAAAATACTTGAGGAAATCTGCTGCTGTAGTGTCTGTGCTGGTTCTGACAGTGCGGACTGCTGTTGCTGTGACGCATCAGTTAACTGTGACAGAGTAACTACAGTGTTGTCTGACTGTAACACCTCTCTGGATTGGGACTCTCTAGTCTGGAACTGTGCAGCTTGCTGCAACAACACATCGCTGCTCTGCAACTGGCTGGGAGCAGAGACTGTTGGAAAGCTACCAGGCTGTGAAATGTCCTGTGTTTGGATGGTAGTCAGAGTCTCTGGATTATATACTTTGGACTGTATCTGCTGCTGGCTTTCACTGTCAGAAGGTAAATGGGAAACAGCAGTTGAGAAGGTTCCATTTCCTGATATGCTGGACATATTATTTTCTAATGTTTGTTGAGTTGGTCCCACCACCTTTGTAGCCTGGTTAAAAAAAAAAAGCACTATATTAAGAAATGTGTAGGATTATTCAGGTCATGCTTAGACATCTCCATTCTCCAATTACATTCAGGCAAGTTCTGGTATATGGTACCAGTATCAGCTTGCATGTCTCAAAGCTAGACAACATGTCCACATGACAAATGCACTGTAATCAAGTTAAAGTAAGGAAAAGAGCTGAAAAGGAGCAGCACTGTTGCAGGAAGGGAATGACAGGTAAATCTGTTGGTATAACTCAAGGAAAGCTGGAGAATAGTTCAAAAACCAAAAAAACAAACATAGTATCACCACTGTATGGCTGCTTCTCTGTTACACAGCAGCACAATGAAGATGGAACAGGTTTATTTATTTGCACCAAAGTCTGTGAGACAAAGACAGTCAGGATAAAGCCAGGACAGGCATACATGTGAACAGATAACTCCCTGGAAACTTGAGAGTAAGAAAACACTGCTAGTCATTCTACATTGCAACTAGTAAGTGACCCAACCAAACCCAAAATTTTCATAGTTTAAGCTCCCAATTCCACTTTTAGGCAGCTGCATAAAAGGGACTTGTTTTTCAAAGATGTTACACATTCACAACTACCACTGAAGCCCTGGGAGTTGTGAAGTCCTTGGCACCTATGAAAATCAGGTAAACTTTTCCACTTTATGCACACAAGTTTGAAAAACTATTGGCCCATATGGCTATGAATGCTGCCACCTCCTGCCAAGAATTTAAATCACCTCCCACAAAGAAAAAGTTGTCTGGATTCTAAGGCATGCTTCCCCCACCTGTAAGAACAAAAATCAGCTTAAAAGTTAAGGAATGCAAATCAATTTCCCATACTGAATTAGCCTATCAAATTTTACTGTTAATGGCTCAAAAACAAAAACTGAGCAAGTTTTTTTTATCCTGCATCTAGCTTATAGCTTCACACACCATACCAATGGGCATAAACCTTGCTTGCTTGACAGAATCCCACAACTGGTCCGTGAAGTCCAGGGTTTTGTCTAAAGTAATCCACTTTCTGGTACATCAGAGAAATGTGAAGAAACCCCTGTTAATATATCTTGCCAATTATGCAGCGTACATGGGTGAAAATTCCTTTCTGGTCCCATTCAGCATCACTTTAAGCATTGAAACAGAAGGCTGCTTGATCACCCTTATTTTAGCATCAAAATTACAAATATTATTGGTTAAAATTTTGCATCCTCTTTAAAAATCAACTACAGTATTTGATCTCTTGTGGCAGTGCAAGCCATCTTATTAATTATAGCCATATTCTAAGGCATCACTGAAGGAGGAAAATCTCCACTGTCCAGAAAAGAACCCAAACAAAACACCATGAACAAGTCATTGGTCAGGACTATCCAACTTTTTTCTTTAGTTATAATGGTCTCCTCTCACACGCACATGTTCTGGCACATCATTTTTTTCTTTATTCTCTTCTGTCTCTCATATTCCCCTTCCACCCCCAAGTCTTCCTTGTGTATTTTTTCCTTTTCTTTTCTTTTTGTTTTTTTGCACCTCCTCATTCTTCCAACTCAACAGAACATGCTGCTGCTGCTCAGAGCAAATTACTTTTAGCACCTTTTTGCAGTTTGGCTGTGTTTGATTTGTGGCTGAACACAGTGCCACAGGAGAACAGAAACCTGGGAGCAGCGAACTACTAGTAGAACATGTATACCTGTACAGCGCAATCAGTTTAACTCCCAGGAGTAAGGGCTACTGGTGACAACTCTGAAGGGACTCACCCATTCCTTTATCTGCATGTCTGCAGTGCTGCATTGAATATATCTGGGCCATGAAGTTTTTCCCCATTCTCCTTTTTCTTTCCTTGGCTTTACACTACCAGGAAACAGTCTGACATGCCTGAAGCATGGATAGTCAACATAGGGGGCCACAATTAAACATACCTTGAAGACAGAAGGAGATCTTTTTTCAGCTGTAACTTCCATTGGAGCCACATCTTCATTCTTAACCACGCTGCTCGGCATGAGTGGAGTTATCAAGGCACTGGGAAGAATATTTACCTTATCCAGGTTACAGCCAGTGGCTGTCACTGCTGCAGATACAAACACAAAGACACTTCATAGAACATTGTCCTGCCTTATAGCCTCTCAAAATCATGATTCAAAGTACTGATTTCTTAATGCTAGACTACCAGGGAGATGGTAGTTCTTTTCCAATGCATTCTGGCTGATATGCCATAAACTTTCCTCACAAGAGATGGGATGCTAAAATTGAGGGACAGCACTATAAGAATTGGAATTCTGAAACAATCTTGGAGCACACATTAAACCCTATAAATCAAATAATCATGGTGCCAAATAAACGAGATTTAAAAAAACAGCAATGCTATACTTTTGCATTTCAATCAAAAGTACATTTCTAGACCAGCATATCCAAATCAAATAGTCTAACTTACAAATTTTTAGAGTCAAGAAAAGATTTTTCAGACTGAATGAAATAACTATTGCACTTGAGATTGTAATAGGAAACCATTGGGTTTCAGGATATGTTTGCACAAGGGCAAGTCCACAAAGCAGTGTGGCTAAGTTTCCATTGAGGTAAATCAGTGCAAAAGGCTCTTTGAAATGAGAGTTTCAGAATATTATCTCCATCTCAAAACAACTACATTTTGGCTAATTAACTATCTATACAGTATTTAAAGATAACGCTTTGCTTTACGCTATAAAGTGATTTACAAATTGTGTTGTCTTTCAATTTTAATCTCATTATGCTTGTCAGAAACAATGAAAAGTTTTTTTGAAGACATGGCAGATAAACAACCATGTCAGTACAAAGGAATTCTAATGGTATATAGCAGTGTTTCCCAACCTTTTTGGCTCGAGGGCCACAATTATAATTTTTTAGAAACCTGATGGGCCACTAATCTATTTAATTAAAATTAAATTTAAATTTAACTAATTCAATTTAAATTACATTTTAATTAAACAGATTGGCAGCCCTTCAGGTTTGTAAAATTATAAATTTGTAAAATTATATTTGTGGCCCTTGAGCCAAAAGGCTTTTTTAAAAGGTTTTTTTTCCTTAAAGGACTGGATGCCCATGAACAACTGGAACCTCTCCCACCACCAGGCCAGGCCCAGACAGGCCTCCAAGGAACCGGGCTGGGCTCTCTCCCCCAGTGCTGATGCTGCAGGTTGGACACAATCTTGATCTCAGGCAGATGTGAGCCCCCTCCACTCAGCTCCTCCAAGTGTATTGGGGGGCAGTGCCAGGCCCCGCTTAGCCCAAACCAACCCTAGTGCAGCGCTCTCCACGGGCCAGGACTCTCCCCTCCAGGATGTCCTGCCCTGCTTGGGGACCAGGACGGGGCACCCCTGCTGGCCCTCACCTGGGCAGTGACCCGCTCAGCCATGGCCCCAACCCGGCTCTCTCCAGCAGGCTCCACTCCCGGCTCCTCTTGGCCAGCTGGTGCCTCCCTCCCTCCCTGCCAGGGGCCCCTGCCACTGCTGCCCAGCCGGAGAGAGACCAGCAGTGGGGGAGGGAGGGAGGGAGGCGGGCAGCTGCAGCCCAGCTCCCATCCAGCGACAGGGGAGCACGGGCCACCTCAAAAAGCCCCACAGGCCAGGGGCTGAGAAACCCTGGTACATAGGTAGCCACTAACAACGGTATGTTGGCTCACTATCAGAGGTATATTTCTGAAACTTTCCAATATTTGAATAGGAGAAGGACGACAAACAGAAGAAATGAGGAGCACTTTGAAAAAGTAGTAAAATATTAGGCTAAACTGAAGCTATGTACAAAGTAATATCTTTAAAATTTGTATGTTCTTGACCAATAGTGCCCTATTTTGGTATTTATAGAGCCCAGACAGCACAGTATCTGACACCAGCACACTAAATTCAGAATAAATTTAGTATTACAGAGGTAATGTCAGATATAGCCAGATCCCAAACCTTATGGGTCCACACATATGAATACCCTTCCCAAGTTTTAAATGGTACCCTGAGGTTAAAGTTTAGTTACACCATGAAAATTAATCTGCACAGCACAGATATGGCTCAGAATTGCAGCATTCTTTCAAATTATTAGAACGATGGAGCTGATGTTTGTTTGTTTACAATAAATGGAAAGGTTAACTTTGTAATGGAAACAAGTTCCAGAGAGAGAGAGCTGTATTAGTCTAATTCAGAAAAACAAACAAGGAGTCCTGTGGCACTTTTAAAGACTAACAAATTTATTTACCACTTGAGCTTTCGTATGCCCACGAAAGCTCATGTGTTAAATAAATTTGATAATCTTTAAAAGTGCCAAAGGACTCCTTGTTTGTTTTGTAATGGAAAGAATCCTATGAGGTAACATGCATGAATATCCGTGAGAAACAGTAAAGCCTCTAGTTATAAGCATGGCAGCTAGTGAGGTGATATTATCGTAAAGCTGAGTGGAATTGTCCCTGACTGCATAAGCCCATTCCATTTGGCAGGGATGCCACTTACAAAGAACAGCTACTGCAAAGATTAGCAGCAAGAAAAAGGATTTAAATAGTCAGGACATCAGAGAGGAGAGAAGGATATAAAGAAAAGCAGGAATGGAATCCTGGATTCACTGAATTAACATGTTTGAGTCATTAAGAAGGACTCAGTTTTATAAGGAAATTTTTCTTTAAGGCCCCTTCCCTTGTATTGAGTGCTCAATAAGATACTTGGCATATTTTGGGTTAAAAACATTCCTCCTATATTAAATCATTAACAACATGCATAGAAGAGAGTATGATGTAGCTACTTTTTATAATATAAATATACATTGCATTGGATTGATGTACAGCTCCAGAGCCTCTGCTACTCCCTGCCCTAAACCAAAGTTCACCTACCCATCAGTGGTGCCGAACTCCCGCAGACAGCCACGAGTTCTAGGACACACAGGCTGAGTCCTTTTTGCACCGTTTGTGTAGCAATAGTGGAAGTGTTAGTGTAGGCTGGGTGCAGGTGTCAACACACACACTTCTCAACGTAGGGGGAAAATGACAGCACCGGAACTGCATAAACAATTCTGCAACCATTTCTTCAAGTCATTTGTCCCATTCCCTGTAACTGATGTGCAATGTGCTAACACATTCTGGGTTGCTCCAGTATGAAGACTGCCTAGAAACAGACAACAACTCTACAGAGAGGAATCCCGAGTTGAAAGTGGGCATTGCTGTCTATAAACCAGTAACCTCAGAAAGGGGTTAATGGGCTACCTGGGACCCAGCACCAAAGTACAGCTGCTTAATATGTCAATCCAATTCAGTAAGGACTGAATGACAGTGATAACCAAGGATGAAGGAGGGACTCAAAAGGAAGAAGTGCCTTAACCAGGGCTGCTCAAACTAAAGAGCATGTACCCTTCCGCGGGGCTGGGGGGACCTGAATAACCAGGCCTTGAGAAACCAAACTGAAAGGAAATTTGGTTGCTGATAAGAAATACCTGGGAAGCTGAGTCAAGTGCTTTTTAAAGAGCTCCCTGCAGAGATGAACTTCTGGGGCTTTGAGTTTTTTGTCTGTTTATTTCCCATTCCCTAAACACCTGTGTTATTTAGGGACAGCCGAGTTTATGACATAGTTTTACAGCAAAGACTGATACCAGGTTGGTTTGACAAGATTGTTTTTGATAAATCCATGTTGACTGTTACTACCTTATTTTCTTCTAGGTGCTTACAAACTGATGGTTTGTTTATCTGCTATATTATCATTTCGGATACCAAAATTAAGATGCCTGGTTTATAATTCCCTGGGTAGTACTTAATCCCTTTTTTTTTTTTTTTTAATAGATATAATGCTATATCTGTCTCTTTTCCACATCTTTGTCCTCCAGGAGTTCTGAGAAATAACCACTAATGGCTCAGAGATCTCTTAAGCCAGTTTTTTAAGTATTCTAGGATGTATTTCATTAAACTCTGCTGACTTGAATAGATACCTCACTTGTCTAAGGAATTCTTAATTTGTTCTTTTCCTATTTTACCCTCAGATCCTACCCCATTTACACTGATGTTCAATATATTAGTTATCCAATGTCTACTAGCTTTTTTTGGTGGAAACAAACAAAAAAGGCATTTCAGCCATTACTCTGTTTTCT
Source organism: Pelusios castaneus (assembly GCA_007922175.1). Classification (NCBI taxonomy): domain Eukaryota; kingdom Metazoa; phylum Chordata; order Testudines; family Pelomedusidae; genus Pelusios; species Pelusios castaneus. The sequence goes on from ML685950.1 coordinate 1,818,828, forward strand.
GTTATTGTCTTTCCCTCCCCTCTGAGTAATGGGCCCACCCTAACCTTGGTCTTCCTCTGGCATCTCATCTATTTGCAAAATGTTTTCTTGTTACCCGTCATATCCTTACCTAATTTAATCTTGGTTTTTTGCCTTTGCTTTTTTGTGGCCCCAAACTTTGTAGAGATGGATATGGAGGACAAGATTCCCACCTCCATGTCAGCATTTATTGATATGCAATCAAGTTTGCCTCTTATACTTAATTTTAGGAAAGGACACTTCATGAGATATGATTAGCATCACTGGAGTGCTTCAGAATACATTAGGATGCAATACATTTATAAGGTTTAAGGTCAATTTCCTCCTCTCTTGGGTAGAAATGAACACCTGGTGGATCACATTTGGTCAAGTACCTGCACGGTGACATTATGTATCCACAGCTGCACCTCTCAAAAAGCCCACCAATGGACAATTCTGCAAAAATATGCCCGAATGGGGGAGTTTCTTCCTAACCCCAGGCAGTTACTAGGTGACTAATATACCTCGTTTTTATTCTTGATAGTTTAATCATGATTCTATTTATATAAACCTCCAATCTTATTAAGCTCTTTGCCTCAGAACCTTGTACCACTGTAATTCACTGATTAATTATAAATTGGGTATAAAAATATTTTTTATCCATTTCAATTAGGATCCCTTTTAATTTCATTGTGCCCCTTTATCTAGTGTCACTGGAGAACAGAAGCACTTGAGTAACCTCTTTCAGATTATTCATTATTTATGTAAACTTTACATATCATCTCTCTCACATCTGCTCCCCCACTGAACAGCCACAATGTAAGGTGGTGTCAAGAAGAAAGGTTCAAGTTTCTTGGGCGCTGGGAAACATCTTAAGGGAGGAAGAGTCTATGCACAAGGAAGGGGTCAACCTTAATGAAAGTGGAACCAAACTGCTGGTTCATAACAAATAATATTTTTTGGGCACACAGACTAAGAGCTAGAGGGAGCTATCATGAGCTGAGGAATACATAAATGAGCTGGATATCTGCACCAGATGTTCTTAATACAACAATATCTGTGTACCCAATGAAGGTTAGGATGAACATTATAAATAAACTAGGGCCAGGACAGGATAATAATACAGTGAAAATCTTTTGTAATCAGGGAGTCAGATTAAGGGGTTAAATAAAAAGAGGCACTTGGTCAAGAATCAAAATAATAAGTGTCTGTATAGAAATGTGATGAGCTTACCTGGGTGCCTTGCAATGGAAGACAACCTTGATCTAACAGGCATTCCAAACACATGACAGCATTAAAAACTCCAGTGGGGCAGTGCAGTACTTGGTTACAAACTGGACAGGAAAAAGACTAGCAAGACAAAACCTCTGAGTAGAGAAAAATCTACCAGAGTACGAATCCCAACTGTGAAAATGGATTATTGGGGCTACACAACTGGCCTTCAGCTCTAGATACGGTAATGGAGTTCAGAATGTCAGAGGTCACAGAGGCAGCAAAATTTAATCAAATGGTAATAGGAAGCAGGAGAGCTTCTAGCAGCATATATACATTGGTCAAATAATGTAGCGGGACAAAGCATAGAGAAACAATTTCTTGATGCTAAATGATTGCTCCTCAGAACAGCTAGTTCTAAAGCAAAGGAGTTATTTTTGCTATTCTTGACTTAGTCATAAGACACAAGCATTAATTCAAGAAGTGCCAGTTGCAGATCACTGAGTATTACATTGACCATAATCATACTGCGGTCACTATCCTAGTGAGATAAGATATCAAAAAGTGACATTAACTTTTAAAAGGGAGATTTCAGTAAAATTAAGTTAGGCAAAAAGGCCATTAAGTCAAAAGTAAAGGAAATAAAATCTTTAAAAGGTCTCATTCTCAAAAGGCAGGTGTACTACTGAACAAAGAGAGAATCAAGCAGAGTAAACCAATATGGCTAATTGGTAACATGTGTGAGACAGTTTGAGCCAAACAGAAATAATTTCAAATGTGTAAGTCTGATCTCAGGGTGGCCAATGATCACAAACATACAGCAGGCAACACAAGAGGGAAATTAGAAGAATCAAAGTGGATTCTGAAAAGCCAAAGGGAAAAGTGTAAAAAAACCCCAACCTCCTCCTCTCCCCCCCTTCCAAAACAGTCTCTAAATACGTCAGAAACAAGAACCTGCAAAAGAATGGTTGGGTCTGCTGCAGCATCAGGAGTTAAAGGGAACAATTCTTCCTCATAGTGGATGCCAAGCAGATGCTCTTTCCTAGTAACAAAGTAAGATTACGAGATCAGGAAAAGCAAAGTTGGAGCAAACTGGTAATTTAAGAAGGCAGTAAAGTCAACAGGCCCAGATGAATCATCCAATAATTATGAAGAAGCTCAAATATAAAGTCGCTGGGCTGCTAACAAAGAGACACTCTCTCATTAACAATTACTGTTCCATAGGACTGGAGGATACCTATGTTCAGATAAGGTTCTAGGAGTGATCTGGGGGAATTATAGACCAACAAGCCCTACATCTGTACCAGGCAAGCTGATTGGAAGATCACGATATGATAGTGTTTAACCAGCACGGTTTCTGCAGATGAAAACAATGCTTCATTCAGAATTCTGTGTGTCTATAAAGTTGTAGGTAAAGGAGAATCAGTTGATAATTTAGACTATCAAAAGGTCTTTAAGAAGGTCCCTCACAAAGCAATTACTAAAAACGGCTAAGTACTCTCATGGATTAAAAATTAGCTAGCAGACAGAAATCAAAGAGTAAATTAATATCCACAAGTTTTGAATGAATATTAAATCTCAGAATCACAGGGTTAGAAGAGCTCTTGGTCTGGCTCTGTGGCAAGAAACAACAACTTTTCTCCATTTTTTAAACAGCAGCCATTCAAGTATTTGAAGACTGCTATTATGTGCCCCCTTAATCTCCTCTTTTCCAAACTAAACATACCCAGTTCCTTCAGCCTTGGCTCATATGGTTGTATTCCTTCCCTTTAAAATCATCTCTCTCCCTCTCGCCTCTGGAACTTTTCCAGTTTCTCTACATGGGTGAACAAAAAGGCATGCAGTACTCCAGCACCAAATAGAGCACGATCATCACCTCCCGTGACATGCATTCTAGATCTCTGTCAATGCAACCTACAATTGCTTTGGCTTTTTTTTTGGTGCAACAGAATCATATTGCTGACTCATGGCGAGGTTGTGAGCCACAACTCCCAGATCTTTTTCAGCAGCACTGCGAAAGACAGTATTTCATTTTTCTTCCCCGAGTGCAGCACCTAACAATTGTGTTTGTTGAATTTCATTTGTTGTCTATAGCCCAGTTTTCTAATTTATCACCAAGAATTCCTCTGAATTTTAGTTCTCTCCTCCAAAGTGTTGGCAAATCTCCTCCAGCTTTGCGTCAACTTCAAATTTGATCAGAATGCCCTCTAGTCCTACATCCAGGTCATTAATAAAGATATTAACAGCAGATCCAAAACAGATCCCTGGGGAACCCCATTTGAGACCTCCTTCCAATCTGATGCAATTCCGTTAATAGTTACTCATTAGAGACTGTTTAACCAATTATGTATCCACTTAATGGTATTTCTGCCATGCCCACATTTCTCCAGTGTACTTATCAGAATATCACATGGGACTGTGTCAAAAGCCTTGTTAAAGTCCCAGTATATTATGTCCACAACATTTCCCCTAAGAAGGAAATCAAACTGGTTTGGCATGATTTGTTCTTAGTAAATCATTGTTGGCCAATCACCCATTTGTCGTCCAGGTTTCTGCAAACTGAATGTTTTATACATTGTTCTAGTAGTTTCCCAGGTACTGGTATCAGACTGTCTGGTTTCAGTTCCCTGGCTACTCCTGTTCCCCCCTTTTAAAGATGTGTACTAAGTTAGTCCTTCTCCACTCTTCCAGGACCTCTCCTGTCATCCAGGAGTCTGCAAATATCATTCCCAGTGGCTCAGATTTCTTCAGCTAACTCCTTCAATACCTTTGGGTGAATAGCATCAGACCCCCACTGACTTGAATTCATTCAAGTCAATCAGAAGATCTGACATGTTCTTTACTTACCCTGATCTGCATTCCCTTTCCTTTATTGTCCATGGTAACTTTTCTAACAATCTAGTCATGTTTTTTTGTGAGAAGACTGAAGCAAAATAGGCATTGAGTAGCTCTGCCTACCACCTTCTCCATTGAACAGCAGGCCCATGTCATCCCTGGTTTCTCTTTTTTGTTTGACATATTTGTAGAACCCATTTCTGTTGTCTCTAACATTCCCTGCCAGCTGTAATTCATTCTTTACCTTGGCTTTCCTGATTTTGTCCTACCCTTTCCTGTATACATCTCTTTTGGATTTTAGATAGCTAAAAAGCTACTTGTATAGCCACATTGGCCTCCTGTTGCTTTTGTTATCTTTCCTCTGTATCAGAACAGCTTGATGCTGAGCCTCTAATATTGCAGCTTTTAGAAACTGCCAGTCACCTTTGATTCCTTTTCTTTCTAACTGGTCTTTCTATGGAACCCTGCCTTCTATTTCTCTGAGTTGGTTGAAATCTGCCTGTCCGAAGTTCAGTGTCCTTGTTCTGCTGTTCTCATGTCCTCCTTTCCCTAGAATATTTAATTTTATCTGATCATGATCACTTCCTCCCAAGTTCCAGACCACTTTCAGGTTCGCAAGGAATTCATCACTGTTGGTCAACACCATATCCAAAATGGATGACCCCCTTGTTCTTTCCTGAGTCAGCTGCTCCCTGAATGAGAAAGCTGTCCCCAACATTTGCCTTCCTCTTCTTGATTTGGTGGTCTATATCAGACTTGCACCATAGCCTCACTACTATTCTTTATCCTTTTTATCCTCACCCAGAGACTCATGCTTCAGGGCTTAAACCAATCTTTATTAGATGCCAGATTGAGACCTAATGTGTGGAAGATCATCCCACATCGGCCTACCGCACAGTTCTTATATTTTCTTCTAAAGCAGCTAGTATTGGACTGAATTTTGGACTAAATGAACCTTGGGTCTAATCCAATACCGTAATTCTGTGTTCCCAGTCTTTCCCCCCACCCCACCCACCAAGCACATGAAAGTCCTTCCAGATTTTAATAAGTTTGTTCCTTTACCCTAGGTTCTTCAAAGTCTTTCCTTACATTTCCCCTCAAAGTTTGGCCCATTACATTTTGTTCTATCTTTTCTGACTGGTCAAGCGGGTACACTCGGTTCCTAGGCACATTAACTGCCAAGGCCCAAATATGAAACTATTAGCTTTAAACATCAGCTTTGTGATTTTAACCTGGAGCTATGGATTCCTATCAAACTCATGATCACATTGTTTAATCTGCTCTCCTTTTAAACTGACTGCATCAGAACAGGTTACGGAAATTTCCATTAACCTTGGCCCACTACTTTTAACAAATGAATAAGAAATGTCCTCCCTCCTTTACTACATTCCAATACACACAATTTAAATACATTCCCCATTTCAGAAAATGGACAATTTTGCCCTTGCATCCCGTGAGCCAAATGATAAAAGCTTCCTGCTTAAGCAGTTATTACACAATAAACTTTGAAAGAAACGAGTGAAGAAGAATATTAGAAATAATCAGTATTCTCAACATCCTAGTAAAACCAGCTATAAAAACTCTGCTAGGCAGCTCAAGGAAAGCCCCACTCTGTTTACAACCTGGTCACAGTGTTAAAACTTCAATTCTTCTTAAGGAAATATCCAAAGCTAGACTGTTAAGAGGAGTTTGTTTGTAAATGTAGTTCAGAGTCTCTTACATTTTAACTTGCATAAGTAATTCTTTTTTCCTAATTTCCCTTTAATAATTCCCATGTGAAGTGTGTAATGGCAAGAGCTCCATTTTCTCTCATCCTTTGGAAGGCTATTAAAGAAAGAGTGGAACATAGGGCAGTATGCTGGAAGAGTCCAGAGTAGATGCAACATGAAGTCCTCACAGTCAGAAAAGAAACTGAAGAGTTGTGCACATACAATCTAATGATATGATCACAAACATATTTCTATAGGACTCCAGGCTCACACAGTGTACATCTGGACAGCAATGATGGAGGAAGTTATAGGTCACTCATTAACAATTTTGATAAGAATCAACTGAGTACCTTTTATAGCCTCTTCAAAACAGCATGGCTGGGCTGGGCTGGAGATTTCTTTCTTCACATTAACATTCAGAGTACCAGCTGCTAAAGCAAAAGACATTGCTGAATCAAGAATGTTGAAAGCATTTTTACTAGAAATGGCTATTTACCTTCCAATAACTGTGGTTCAAGAAGTTTTACTCATATATATTCCACTCTTGGTGTGCATGTGCTAAGGCACTTCAGTTCACATTCACTTGGCCGCTAGTGTCCATTATGGACTATACCTGCACCCTGAGTGTCTTACTGTCTCCAACTGAGGGCAGGAGACCTCAACCATCCTCCGTTCCTTCACAAATACAGAATTCATATCTTTGCACACTCCCTAGTAGCAGGGAAGGAGAGCATGTTATTGAATTGATATGAACAACACATCTCAAAGGATCAAAATTACTGTAAGGTAAATAACTCTCTCTTTTTGGACTGTTTCCCAAAAATATTTCACTGTTGGAGACTAAATCAAAATGACGTAGATGACAACCCTACAAAAATGAGTATCAGATCTTGACACTTCCACTGTGGAGTAATGCTGGCTAAGCATATGCACTGATTTTGGCCTGCCAGCATCCATGCCAAGAAATGCAGGGACTGTGGCTCTGGATAGAGGATCTGTCCATCTCTGAGATATCACATCTGGCTGTAGAGGTTGTGCTGGAGGTTGCATAAAGATATTGTTCTGGTCTCAGAACCATTTCGTCAGCCATGCTCAAGCTACCATGACTATTCTGTCTGAATCCTCCCTGAATGTGAGAAATCTTGGGATCAGTGGAATTGGATGGTAAGTGCAGGTCAGGGCTGGGGACCAGGGAATCCGAAGTGCATCAGACAGGGATGCCCAACTTGATCCTCCGCTGAAGGAGATCTTTTGGATACTTCTTGTTTCTTTGGTGTTGAAAAGGTCTGTGACTGCACTTGAGGAATGTCTTGGATTTTAGTGTCCTTTACTTGTCATTCCTTGCAAATTGTCTGTTGAGATCTGCCAGAATATTCTGTAATGCTTGTAAGTATTTCTATCAGACTCATACAGAAATACCTTCGGCATACATATTCATGACAAGAAAGGTGGATTTTGCTCTTCCCTTGTTTAGTTATATGAAACATTACTGAAGTGTTATTGGTCAGGAATTGACTTGTCCAATTTCTTAGAACTCAAAGGAAAATTGTGCATGCCCAGTTAGTGTCCCTTAGCTACAAGATATTTATGTGAAGCCAAGCTCCTGAGGAGTTCATATGGCTTATGTCTAAATGGACTCCTCGTCCCAATATGAAGGTATCTGTCACGAACATCTTTGATGGCAATCATGGAAAGGACACTCCTTTGCAAACTTTGAGAGTCTTCCCACCAGTTTAATGATGACAAGATTTCTCTATTGGAATGTGCACTGACATATCCAGGTGATGACTGCTTGTCTGATATTCAGATTTCACCTCCACTGAATGCAAAGGAGGTGAAGTTTGGCAAGCTAATTTATGTATATGTAGGAAGTTCTGTGTCCCAGAACTCTGAGAAAAATTCTACACAAGTTTTGGGATTAATGTGTAGGTGGATGGATATATCTACCATATCTTGAAATTCTTCTTGGAAAAGATGGGCCATTGAGGTTGTGCAGTGCAAAACCACTCCTAGAACTTATCTTTTGAGTAGGAGTTAGGACTGACTTCTTTGATTACTCTTAGTCTCAAGAAGGCAAAGAGCTGCAGAGGAGCTGTTGATAAAACTTCCTGTAAATGAGCCAGTCATGTAAACATGGATGAGTATGAACTCGTTTCCTGACATAAGCTGCCTCTACCGCTAGATAGTTCATGAATACTCTTGATGTTGAATGTACTGGTGATGGGACTTAATCCACCATGCCTTCAGAAAATGCTATATGGAAATAAGCAACCCGAGGCTTGAGAGCTGCATACCAGCTTTGTGGTTGGAATAAATGAAACCAGAGTAATTACCCTGAACTTGAGCTTGCAAGTTAAGGTTTTCAGTTATCTCAGCTCTGGAATAGGGCACCAGTCCATTTGTTTTTGGGAATCAAAGTAATGAGAGTAAAACCCTTCCCCTGTATTTTACAGGAACTTCTTCAACTCCTGAGATTTAGACATGATTATATCTCGTGATATGGCATGTTCTTGTGAAAGGGGTCCCAGAAAAGGGATGAGGATATTGGGGGCGGGGGGAGGGTGGATCCAGAATTAGATGGAATAGCCATCCCACATGACTTCCACGATCCAGTCATCCATAGTGATTTTGCTCCAGATCCCCCACCCCCAAAATGAAATGTATAGATCCCTAAAATTGAAAGGACAAAGAGGAAGATCAAACAGAATTTGTACATCACTGCTGTCTTGGGAGTCAAATCTACTGCTTTAGTGATGATGAATGCTGAAGCATTTACATTGTAGTGAATGCAGATGACTTGTGCCTGTGGAATTTTTTATGCTTTCTGGGTGATTTGGGTTGCATAATTTGGGTACAGAATGACAAACTCTGCCATTGTTAAGGCTTTAGTACAGCAGTCTGGAATCCTAAGGAACTCAGCATGGCCTGAAAGTCCATCAGTGTGTGAAACTGTCTGTTTTTATACTGAAAAGTTGACATCCCTCAAATGGAAGAACCTCAGCTTTAACTCTTCAAGGATCACTGATTAGTGGAGCCAAGCATATCTCCTTGTGGCACCTGAGCTAGGTCTTTAGATCCATGATATATCAACATGCCTGGAGGAATGTATGCACCACAAGCAGGCTTTGGCTATCAAGGACTTAAACTACTCAGACTCATTTGACTATGGAATCCTAATTCAAATAACCATGTTTCAGCAACACTGGTGATTCTCATCTGGGGACTTTATGTAGGGTACATTTTCCAGGCCAATAAACCTAATTTCTGGATTCCTTGTCGCTAGTGTTTCTTTCTATTGACTTTGCTTCTACTTCTCATTCACTGCTGTAATAACCAATGACTCCGGTGTGAGAAGAGTATAAAATTGCTCAAAGCCCTGGGAAAGCACTTGAAAGCAATGATCTACCCTTTTGGATGCTGGTGTCAAAGAAGCAGGCACCTACCAGAGTGATTTAGCATGTTATAAAAGTCCCTCATTGATGGTCATTGCAAGAGGTCAGGAGCTTGGGTGATTTTTCCTGGACTATCTCAGCTGGAATCACCAATTTTGTGCAATAAGTCCTGAAATGCTGTGTAGTCATCGGGGATGGAGGGAGATGATGAGGAGAGAGGAGCCAGGATGGAGTTGCCCTTCACCTCTAACTCCTCACCAGAGCATTGAATGACCTATTCAGCTGCCAATGGAGCAGAACAGGCCGCTTGTAAAACCCTTCTGAAAGATGGTGTTGAAGGAGATCTAAGCCTGGACTTGGATGGATGCAGGCACTGGTGTTTACTGTTATGCAGCCCCCATGGAGCCCAACAGAACCAGGATACAGGTATGCACAAGCAGCAGGTGACATGGGAGAAAGCACTTCTGGAGAGTATTAGCCCTCCCAAGGCTCCTATATCTAGGGCACTAAAAGCACCTCTTAGCTGTATACTGACCTGAATACCCAAATCCCCTGGCACAGACTGGTGAAACTCCCCTTTGGTTGCTGTGCTGCAGTGCCTACCGCGTATACATGGCTTAATATGAAAATTACCAGCTAACTGCTATGTACCTATCTATTTACAACCATGTACAAAACAATGGGTAAACCGCACAGGGAATGACGATGCTCGGACACTGCAATGTCACCTGGCAGAGCAGAAGAAATTGGGACAGTTGGTGACTCTGCTCTTTACACCACCAACTTGAGGCATGAGGACACTTAGAGTGCAGGTACAGCCCCCAATGAAGACTGCTGGCCAAAAGAAAATGAACTCGAGTGCACTAGCTGCACATGCATTAACAGTAGAAGAAACCAAACACAAAACACAACCAGCATTAGTTACGTATTTCCAGGCCAAACTGGTCCTCATAAAATACACCAGTTTAACAACGACTCAGAAATTCTCTTCTACTGTCACTGGAGACCAATAAAACTTATCAGGATAAATGTAGGAGAAAAAAGCTCATTTATATCTCCAGACAAGAACATATCTTCTTGTACAAATACCAAAGTAAGAAAGATGAAAAATAAGGAAAAGAACCCTTTGAATCATGGAAATATTCCTGGAACCTTCTCCTCCATGATAAAAACAGATGGTATACAACAAATACCAATATGATATTGGCAAGCATTTTACAACACACATATGAAATGCAGTTTATGTGGAGCTGAATAGAGATATTCTAAGCAGGTCAGATCTCCAAACAGAAGACCCCCTTTGGGCACTGGGCCAAAGACCTCAGCACTAGGCTGTGCCCCAGAAACTCATAATAAAGTTTATGTGATTGTTACACCTTAAGTTATGTAGAGAATAAACTTCTAGCTCTCTTCTCTCACAATCAGATGATGTAAAGCTATCTATCCATTCTACTAACAGCCCTGCAATGTACAAGTAACTATAGGTAGACCATGCACTGGGAATTTCAAAGGAACATAAGAGATTCAGATGTCCAACCCCACTGGATTCCTTAGACTGTTACCAGCATGGAAACACAACAGTGTACCAATGAGCCAAGTATTCACACCCCGTGTAGGCACAACTGCATGAACCCTGTTGCATTATGGTGGCAATTTTCTGTCCATTGCAAAGTTTGTCCCAAAGGGTTTGGCATATTAAAATTCCATCACCTGCATGCAGTTATTACTGCATGAATGAGTGCACGCAACGTATGTGAAGTACAATTGAAACCTCACTGAAAATGAGACGCAATATGTGAAATCTGGGAATGAGAGAAATTACTCTCTCCCTAGAGGAACTTCCTGACAGCCAGGGGTTTAGTGGAGCGGTGCTAAGAGGGCTTGCTTAACTCTTACATTCATTCTCTGTTTTATGCTGACTGTGCTTCTGCTCTGTGTTCAACTGTAGCTATTCCAGTGCTTTTCAGTGCTCCATTTGCCATTATATAGGAGATCCATTTGCATGATAGCTAGAGCTCTCTGAATTGCATAGCTTATCTCAGCCATGTGAGAGCCTTGTAATTTATATGCTAGACTAGAGAGTTACGGGACATCAGTCATGTAAAACAAATCCATATCTTATTCCCAGCTTAAGATAGTCAATAGTTTTCAAAATTAAAAAAGAATTAGCTATGTATTTCTGAAGTTTCATTTTCATTTCTAAATTGACCAAGCAAGCTGGTTACTGTATTAGGGATTGTGGCATCAAAAACCAGAACCATAGATTTATATGATTTGCACCCTTCAGTCTTTCTAATAGAATGGTTGGTGCTATTTATTTTGCTAAATCTTCCACTGCAAACACCTGTATGTTTACTTGCCCTGTGGCTTGGGTTCTTCCTTGCTTGAACTTATGTAAACCCGAAATTGATACTACGGTGTGAAAGCAGCAGCCATAGCTGGGATTCCTTGGCTACGTGCCATAACAAGGCTAGACCTCATCACTCGACAAGAGTGTTAAGGTGCTGTTATGAGTACCCCATAAACTGGCCGCCACCTCCCTTGTGATATAAAGTCGTACGATGCTGTTTACCAGATACTGTCCCCAGGTCACATAGAGAACTGTTTACCAGATACGCTCCCCAGGTCACGTAGAGAACTCATGGCTGCGAGGCTTGTGACCATCAACATGCTTTATTCGAACCCTAATTCGCTCTCAGCCAGCTCCCAAAGGGGTGGGTCATCCCCCTCGCCCATGTCAGGGCATCTGGAGGGCAAATCAATCATGGCTGCTCTGGCCCCCCCCCCAGGGGTGTAGAGGGCTCTGACCCGGAACCTAGAGAGCTGGTGAAAATTCCTTTGCCCAAATAAGGACAGGAGGAACCGGGCAGCCCCTCGCCCCGAAATTCCTGCTGCAGCGAAATCTGGCCAATCACAGCCCTCGGCAGGAAGCAGTGGCCTAGGCCATAAAAGCTACCATGCCGCATGGAGCACGGAGAGTCTCCTCGAGTTAACTGCTAGGCCTGATCACCCTGCAGTAGGAGTTCCCCCAAGAGTGCCGGCCCGAGTCGATTTCAACCTCCACCTTAAGACGTCATGCTGTTGCTAATCACATGCCTGATAGTCTTGGTACGTATGTGACCCCGAGTTATCCCCCATGTTTACTTCTCATGATTGTTTCCCTTCCCTTTAAATGTATATAGTTGAATATGAATAACTCTTCTACCTCAGTTTTAACCCAAGGTATTATAATTGGTGTAGGGTTGGGGATTATTGTTACGCTTATTGTTTTATGTATTGGATTCTGTCTTGTTATACTTTGTCTCCGGACTATCAAAAGAGTCCAAGAGGACTCTGAACATTTATCTCTGTGTAACTCATGGTATGTTTAACTGTGAAGTAATCCCCTGGGGCTATCTTGTTATCTGTGAAGCTGACTTCTGAGTTTAGTTCAGCCAGCAGCACAACTGTTAACCCTTTGCGTCCCAAAGAGGGAGACTAATAAAGTTTATTATTTTTGGCCACCACTTTAAGTTTCCAGGAGCCTTCCTTCTCCCATCCTTTACCTACTGCGGACAAAGAGCAGGTTTTGCTAACAAGAGGAGCTCCCAGAATATTACCATTCTGATGGTGAATAACAAATAATTGGAGAAGTGTTGATTAAAGTTTACTGGGACTGAACATTTTGATAGTTGGTTAAATACTGCAAAGTCGACGGGAAAACATAAGCCTTAGATTTGACTTGATTTTTGAGCAATGAGGCAATATTTGCTCCATAATTCTTCCTCAGGCCCTTGCCATCTCTGGTTACCTGTTGTGGCAGAGTACTCTTCAACTCATGCCACCTAATGTCCAATCCCCTGGCGTAGTAGGGCCTATGGTAAGTCAGACTCCCTGGCAAGCCCACTTCTCCCTGTCAGGGCCGTAGCTTCACTGCCCTGGACTCAGCCCTTGTAGAAGGGAAGTATTCTGCTGCCCCTGCTGCAGTGGACGAGGCAAGCCTCCCAGGCCTTGCTTAGTCTCCTTCCCTTCCTCTAACCTTCTTCTGATGTTGCTCTGGTGTTGTTCTGTTCGGCTCTGCTTCACTTCCTCTCTGCTTCGCTTCCTCTCCTCTCCTCCAGTCTCCTCTAAACTCCCACACCTGAGCTGGTGGAGGTGGGGCTTTTTATTGGGCCAGGAACAGCCCTTAACAAGGCCCAGGTGTCCCTAATTGCCCCACAGCTGTTTCTCCTTTGCCTGCTGGGAATAGTGCTTTCAGCATTCTAGGGCTGACAAACCTGCCTTCAATTACCCTTCTAAAGCCATCTGGCCTGGCTTTGCCACACTGTCCAACGTGTACAGTGTCTCTGCCCTTTGCAAGCCTTTTCACCACAACTGTTATTTGACTTCCTCCTCTGTTCGGTCTTCTGTTCAGAGATGGATTTTAGGATGTAAACAACTGATCCCTAAAGCCAGTGCTTTTTTTTGTGACAGTATGCAGGGGTATGGAGTTCCAGCACCTTTTTGCCAGCTGGGGGCCAGGGTCCACAGGGAAAAGGAGTGTGCTGCTGGAAGAAGTGGGGTGGTGCGGGAAGAAGAGGCATTTTTCAAATTTACTATCGAGATACAAGTACGGGCACCTTTTCTTTTACAAAGAAAAGCACTGACTGAAGCGAACGATCTACCTTCACAGCACCCTCAAAGATGGCTCTCCCAGTACACAGCAGCATCTTGACAGCAATCAGGAGTGCTACTGTCTCTCCCTAGACTAGGCTCCGGGGCACAGAAGAGGTCTCAGCTGAGGGAAGGAAACAGGAGTCTTTCAAGATGCTTTGGCCAGCAGAGGAACTATCGTGCTAGTAACTCAAAACATTCTTCCCACAAAGCCTTGAAATGCTATCAAGACACCCTTTTATCAAAGAAGAAATGTCACTCTAATGATGTATTATTGCTATGCATGTATGTTTGTCGAAAAGTCCATTGCCCAACTTCACAAAGCTGATTCACTACTCTTTAGCCTCTTTCTCTCCACATCAATTCAGAAATTATAATAAAAAAACTTCAGTCAATTTTGCCCATTCCCTCCCCTCACTTCTCCTTACGTACATGTATCTGGAGTGTAGGTGAATGACTGCACATCATGTGATCTTCCAGCATTGGTCACCACATAGATCCCCACGGACACAGATGAGGTTATTTGCTGGTCATGATATGGTGGCACCTTCACAATAAGATGATTCTGAATTGCAAGGAGAGAGAGTTTTCATATGAGAGAGATTTCTTCACTATTTTAACTGCAATTTAAAACATAACTCCTGTCCACCCAAAGCAGAAAAACTAGCAAATATATTCTATTCCAAGAAAACCTGTAAGAAGTGCAGGCCAGGTGAAGCAGTGCTTCTGTTTAAAGAAACAGGCAACCATGTTGAGCTGCTAAGGACATTGGACTGTTCTGCCTATACAGTGCTTATTTGTAACACAGAGTACAAATAGGGCAGGTGGGAAGAGAGGAGCCATGAGGAAAGACACTTGGACTCTGGTCCTGATTAACAAAACACTTAGGCACATGCTTAATTTTAAAACATGTGCTTAAATCCCACTGAAAGGGAATTAAGTACATGTTTAAGTTCTTTGTTGAATCAGGGTCTACATACTCAATATGAGTAGAGGCTTCTGAGCTCAGGCACTTCTTTTCCCCCCAAAACAGAACCAGAATTTCAAGATATTTACCATTTCATGTGGACTTGAAAGTTGTGTAAATAATGAAGATATGAAAAAGGCAAGACAAAGAACAGAAGAGTCAAGGAATTGCTTAATTCTGTTCTTTAGAATTTACTTGTACTTCCCTCTAGAACCTTTTATTCTGAAGCATTCCAAGACTTTTATGGTAATTTTTGCAGGGAAGCAAGTTTTGTTACTAGCAGGACTGGTCTCAGTCACTTCTATCACCTACTGTTTAAATACGCACTGAGCTATGTGAATACAGCCAAAAAATCATTGTATTCAGTTCCCTAGCATTTGCGACTCCTTTTATTCAAGGGGATTGGGATGAATATTTGCAAGAATGGCCAAAGAAAACCAAACTGTTCCAAGTAGCAGCACAAATGAATATTTGCTGGAGTATTCACCTCAGATGTCCTTTTGCAGCAATATGGAAAATATCTTTTTATTGGCACAAAACATTCAAACAATTACAGACAACAAATAAATGTGTGAACATCCCAGCCTGTTTGCAAATAGTTCATGAACAGAAAAAGTACTCCTGTTAATACACAGATCATCCAGTCAGAGAACTGAAACATTAGGTGATGTGAATAATTCATCACACAGTGTCAACAGCAAATATACAACAGCAGAAGCAATCACGAACAATCTGCAGACTAACATTTGTTCCCAAACTATTTGTCCAACCATTGGAAATAAGAAATTGGTAATAATGTGTTTAATGAATAAACAAATACCTGATGAAATAATTCCATGTCTATTTCGGCTTCTGCTTTCCAAGAGTTTTCATCTGATTAAAAGTAAAAGAAAAGTAACTTCTCTTGTATATTTATACAACACTAAAATATTATTTTGGTGTCCTCAATACAGTTGATATAGTATTTGCTGTTAAGAAGTGGAACAAAAACAAATAGAAGGGTTTTAAACTCAAACATGTTCTCTTTTCCTCAGCCCAAGCCCTGTATTTTTCTCACTGACCAGAGATATTCTCTTGGAAGATCACTTTTGTTCCTTTCAGAAAGTTCTTGCCAATCAGAAAGACTTCCTCTTCCCCTTTCACTGAACAGCTGTGCAGACTTTTCTTTAGGATCTCTGGCACGCCAGCTGGTTGAGCTATAATTGGAAGGATGAGCAGTTTAAAATAGAAAGAAACATCAATAGTTCTTGATAACAGGTATTTCCTGTTACCTAATTTCAAGGAAAGATCAAAGTAACTCCAAAACCTCTGTCTGTACATACATGACATATTACAGACATTCGCATGAAACTGAGGAACTACTTCTTTCCAATATTTCCTCATGACAGATGGGGAGAGTGCTCTGACCTGTAAATTCTCCATCTGAGTGACACGTGCCCCCAAATCACTAACAAATCACGAAGAGGTATGTGTACAATTCCTCAGAAAGGAAATGTGTAAAGGAGATTGCAAGGAAAAGCACAGAGTTAAAACAAACAGCTGCAGTAATTAAGTTGAGGTTTCATGAGTACAATAAGGATAAAAGGGACTGCATCAACTTACTTTTAATTGACTAGTTTTTTAAAATTCTACTTTCAGTTTCAAATTTCAGTATAGTCTGTTTTTTTAAAAAATCCATTTCCCCCCTTTGGTAAGGTACTTTCTGCTTCTCTACTATCAGCATCTCTTTAGCGAGAGAAAAACTGAGCGATCATCTGATCATATATGGAAGCGTGCCTCCAAATGCACAAAGGAAACAGAGGGGGGAGTGGGAATTGTGCTATTCTCATAAACTATAGCAGTCTTAAGACTTACACTAAAGTGGGTCCAACTTGTTTAATACAAAAATATGATTTAAGTTGTTAATGTCCCTTTAAAGGTAGTAAAGGTCATCTAGTGCAATGGTTTTCAACCAGTGCGCTGCAGCACACTGGTGGGCCATGAGAACTGTCCGAGTGTGCTGTGAAATTTGGTACAAAGATAATGAAAAATCAATATAAGCCACACACTGTTTCATCTTAAACAATATTCTATCCTACCAAAATTTCAACTCATAAAACTTGTGAAAATTAATCATCAAATTAAAAGCAAGAGATCGGTCTTTTGATTCTGAAACGTGGACATTCTAAACGCAGGTAGCCATAGGGCAAAACTGAGATGATGATGTATTTTTTTCTGGTGGATATGAAACATGAATGCATTTGATCCTTTGTTAACTTGTTATAACGCACTATGTTGCAAACCTCTCTAGTAAGACCGAAACCATAATAAATGTAAGTAAATGTCACATTTCTGAGCAATCAATTCAGCTGAAAAAAGTGGGTGTGCTATGGAACTGTCTGTCTCACTGAAGTGTGCCGTGTTACTGAAAAGGTTGGGAACCACTGAACTAGTGGTCCCCTAATAATCCAGCCTTTGGATATAAAGCGAAGCTACTGCTGAAGCTGATCATCTTTTTTAGTTCTGGAGAAGCCAAATCTTCCTGCATTGCCTGGACTACACAACGCCTGTGAAGGCCCTAGAAAAACAGAAATAATCAAACAAAATTGCTTTGCTTCATGTCTTCTTTGTTGCCTGCAATGCCACAAGCAAATTTAAACACTTCTGGGCACAAAACACTATGTTCAAGTCCATAAAATGTTCTCTGTGATAAACTCTACTCAGGTCAGTGACACTGAAGCCCAAATAAATTTCAATAAGGTCATTCCCATAGTACTATACTTTTATTGCATGACTGCTACCTCTTGGCTGACACATTGGGGAATGAACTGATGACCTCTAGAGCTAAAAGTATGAGCTGCTACAGGTTGAACTAAAGCTCTGTAGCCAAGGGCTGCAACTCCTCACATTCTCTGTTACTCAGCATAGAGAAGGACTGAACTACACACTCATCAATGGTGACAATTACACAGGCCTTCAAGTCCGTGATCACAAGTCAATGGCTATATATATATATATAGAGCTGGGGGGTGTATGTATTCAATTTTGTCCTTGCTGTGATTTATTTCTAGGATTCTCAGACAACTCAGCAGATAAGCTTGTACCCTCATTAAATAAAAAATGGAATGTCAACTGATAAAATAGTGAAAATAAAAATAAATTACAAAAGTATTTTATGAAGATTGTGGAGAACAGCTTAAAAAAGCAATGCATTCCCTTCTCTAGGATCTTAAGTGTCAAAAGCAGGCTTTAAAATAGCACTTGGAAAGTAAACTATTTTTAATAATTTATATAAAATTCTACTTCCCAAAACATTTCCTACCACCTTTTCACAGTTTATGACCTGAGTGGTATATGGTTGCCAAATAAGGCCTATTTTGAGGGTTCATATTAATTATATACAAGGAACTGGACTGCATCCACTCCAAATGATTTAACTTTTGATCTTTTAAAAAGGACTTTTCTACAAGAGTTAAATTGGTTTGCTAGGTAATCATTAAAAAGCTACTGAATAAATCAAGGAAAACACCAGTGTTTATAAAAGATTGAATTGATTTATGCTAGCTTACTATTATATTTCAAAACGATTTACATTTTAAACTCCTTGGGGTAGTGAACGTGCCTATGGTGTGCCTTCTACAGTGCGAAGGACACTGTAAGAGATCTACCAGCACTTCCATCGACAGATTTATAAAATTAAACAAAAAGTTTTGTATTAGAAAATCAAGATATGCAGTAGTGCAATAGAAGTACATTGTCACACAGTTAACATACTGGAAGAATAGTTTTATAAGTAAAAAGTAAAAACAGTGTAACTGAAGGTACATGCCACTGTTCATTCTGTACATTCCTTGGTGCTATTTGGTAGATGAAAGGTTAACAGTAGTCATGTTTCTGTTAAAGAGAAAGGGAAGAAAAACAGGAAAATGAAATAAGGTTACAGACTTCATGCCAAAACCAATAAAATGTTTTTTGGACTGAGTTTGTTTTTTCCATGACGCATTTGACCAATTATTTTGATGCACTTGTTTATATTACTTCCACTAATAAGTGTAAAATAATGACTTACATTATGTGCATATGGATAAATTGGCATACAACTAGGTGATGGTAATCTTTAAATCGGTAATATATTGGCATAATGTAATGTAATCAAATCTTCCTCTGTTCTCCCTATATATTTTGTATAGTTAAGACAAATCTTTGTTTTCATACATCATTCAATTTATTTGTCATTTAAGATAACTGAAGTGCTTAAGATCTGAGACTTCCAAACAATAAAACATTACCTGTCTAAATATTTAGCTAATTTTTGTCACCTTTGCCCTACACTAATTTAATGGAATATGCTCAGATAGCAGGGTGAAGCCCTGTTCCCCCACTGCTCAGTAGATCACTTTTATCTGTTAATAGCAGCAAAGTTGATTTTACCTTTACCAGTGTACATGTACTAGAGATGAGGGAGGTGTGTCACCACTAACATTGTGCGTGCTGATATTTTAGCAGAATAGCATCTTGCTGGAATTCAGCTGCAACTAGTTAAAATCCTGTTCTGCAGTTGGAGAACTGGTGATAAAGATAAGAGTAGCAATTTGCCATATCCTAGCCCAACCATCTGTCAAGGTAAGAAAGTTAATTGGACAAGCATTTGAGACAACTGTAGCAATTGCCAGCAAAGTGTGAAAGGCTTTGAAGCTGGCAACTACATCTTCTACAAATGACTAATTGATTTATGTGTTTTGATTGAGAAAACTTATTAGAAACTATTGTAATATTTAGTAAAAGTTGACAAAAAAGTCTATGAATTTTTTTTTTAATTTAAGAGCTCAAGCAAATTTTATATAAGCTTATTTCCTACATAATTAATCTCTTGAATTTCCCAGAGTTTGCTAGTCAAATATAATGTGTTGAAGAGGAAGACAGTATTCCTCAAAAAATAGGAGGCTGAATCAGCAGAGAGAGGAGTTTGATTTGGGAATACACATTTTATGAGGGGAGCTGAAGAAATCCTATCAACTGTTAAAGCTATACACCTTCTGGAAGGTCTCCACGTTTGGGGTGGAGTTTTATATAGCATTTAAATCACCTGCTCAACTCTCTTTCCCAACCTGTGTTTTAAGATATTTTGAAAGCTGAAAATCTACCAACGTGGATGAAATGCCCTAATTATAGTCATAGCAAAAAGACAAAACAATTCCTCCTTTTCTGTTCACAAGTCCATTCTTCTCTTCTACCAACATTTTATTGATCCGAGAACCTGCCTAAAAAACGGATAAAAAAACAACAAGCCATATGTTTAATGAGAAAAGACTTGCCTCTTGCACATGAAATGCACCATTGATCACCAGACTCATTAGATGTTTCCCAGTGATCCAGCTAAGCTGAAAAAGTGTTAAACACGTATCTACTAGTCACCAATACTTGTCATCTACATCCAAGACTTGCCTTTGTTAGAATTACCTTATCTTTAGATTTGGAAAAGGTACCAGAAAAGACTTTTATCCTTCCTTTCTCAAGCAGCCTAGTGCTCAGCTAGTAGCAATGAAAAGTAATTCATACACGCACTATTTAATTTAGAAAATAAACTAATACCCAAGTAGGTACATCTCAGAACATAAGATCTTGAATTATATGGATGACATCTGGCTGACTAGAGCTATCAAGAATCCAAATCTTTGCTCTTTCAGGAGCTCGTCAGATCCCTTGAAAACTTCACAGCTATAAAAGAAATTTATGGCCCACCCGGAATTTTGCACTATTCCCATACCAAACAATCTCTCTGAATTCATTGAACAATTCACATGCTTGGTGTATGAATTTGTTTCTGACCTCCAATCAGATTAACTCAAACTTGAAATCTCTACAAAACCTCACATCCTGAGAACCTCAACAGATGTCATATGGTAGTGCAATGGAAATAGTTATCCTCTGGTAACTGTAGTGTGATTGTATTGCCTTTACATGTTTTACATTTGTAAGTAACAAAGAGCTTTGGAAGCCTTCCGGAAAGAAGCACTAACTGAAGCTCACATTTGTCTGAACTTTTGGACACAAGCCTATAAAAGGACCATGTAACCTCAGTCACCTAAGTTCCTTTCAGTCTTGTGAAAATAAATGAGAGAGGAGGGGAAGGTGAGTCAGGAGTGTTACCACATAAAGAAAATATATCAAACTATAATTTCTGGTACCCTTCTCTCTACTTGGAAAGTTGCCCTTGTACGCTTTCATTTATGGGAATATAATCACGAGTACAACCCCCAAGAAAGGGGCCTGAATTCTCAGTAAACTAACTCTAGAGCCAAAGTCTCCAAATAAGTATAAATCTGGTTGCTAAATAAGGAACTAGTGCTGTATAAAACCATACCCAGTGGTCAAAGTCCTCCTCTGAGCCTGCAGCAACATTTCTTAGTTAGATCTCTGAGGCACAGAGATGGTAACTGAATTTGTGTTTGTGGATGAGATTATGTAGAAATAAATACAGAGGGAGAAGAAAAGGCAATCAAGGGCAGCTCTATGGAATCCCTCATAGGAAGTCGGCTGGGGAGGACCCACTAAACAAGTAGTTACAGAGGTCGGAGAAGAACAGGAAGAGAGAGTGGCGGAAGCAAAGGAAGGAGAAGATTTAAAAAAGATGAGTATAGTTGATAGTGTCAAAGGATACTGGTTCTGTCATTAGAGACTTTGGCAAGAGCTATTTTAGTGTTGTATGTGGGATGGAAACAGGGGTCAAGGACAGAACAGATAAGTGTTATTTGAGGATCAAAGCCTACATTTGCCATCAGAGATTCTTAAATATCAACGCCATATAACTCCCCTGCAAATACCTTTCCTAATAAATCGTCTCCACTAGCAGCTTTGGTAGTATTTCTCCATCTTTTTCCTTGAACCAATTATTAGAATTTCCCACAGCTAGACATTTCTATTGGTCTAAAGGTCTATTTTGCCCAATAATAATTTCTTTTTTTTCCATTTTGAATAAAAATCTTTAAGTGCAGGTACTAGACATAAGATTCAGGCTAGAAATACTTTCCTCCATCTTACAGGCCGTTCTCAATTTGATAAGACTAAAAGAAGTTGTGAAGAGAATGAAACAAAAAGACAAAAGCTTGTGAAGGCGCTTACTCTCCATTGTCCCCAGGAAGGAAAGAAACTCTCCCAAACCTCTGGTGGCTCCCGATTGGCGCCCTTCGCCCTTCTAATACTGCCATCTCTGGGTCTGACTCCATGTCGGGGAAGAGCCTCTAACCTTTAGCTGCAACGTCTGGTTTTGTCTCCTATATTGCTCTGCTTAATACAAATATTCAGCCCAGACATTTGTTTTCAATGCTAAACGGAGCATTTTAACATTCCATGGTAAAAAATGTAATCTTCCATTGCCATAATCGGAACTGAATGAACTTCTGACCTGATGAACTGCTATAACTACAAAGCTGTTTATACAGAAGTGGGTAATCACTTCTATCCTTGAAAGCTGGGTGGTGACAACTACATTTACAATATAGCACTGATGTTAACAGCCTGCAGCAGAAAAGGTTATTTCATTTTGTGATTAGCTCAAGGCAATGTGGTCAAAAACATCTGACCTTTCAAAGCCAGCATGTGGCTTAATTACAAAACAGGAAATTATGACTGAAAAAAATTTTTTTTTAAATCCCCTCAAAAAACAACATTTGAAGGAAATTTCAACTCTAGATTTATCAAGATTTGTGTTCGTGACATTTTTTGTTTTGTTTTTTAAACAGTCTATTATAGCTGGATCAAATGAAGCACAAAGAGGTTTATAGATGACTTGCCCTGAGGTTAAAACAGTGAGCCACAGTGATTTAAAAAAAGATAAAATCCCAGCTTCCTTTGATTTTAACTTTTTAGTTTGCTACTTACTGCATAAAATTGGAGAGGAGGGTGTCTGGAGCGTTAAAGTTGAGCCATCTTTCCGAGTGATGTTAACACGGAACACCAATCTGGCACGGGTGCTTTTTTTCTTGGAACCAGCAATCCCTATTCGAGCCTCAACATCTGCATTCCTCAACTTCAGTATTCCTACACAATCAACCCTAGCAACACATAACATTTGAGTTAATAACTCAGTACAGCTCTCACAATTGCAGCTATAAAATTTACCAGTTCCATAAATCCACTCAGATTTGCTTACCATGCAAGAGAATCAGAGTATCTGAAACGCAGTTCAAGCTAAAAGTAGTTCATGTGCCTTAACTCATAAAAAAGCACTGAAATGATCTCTCTACGGGAGTTAACCTGACCTCAACTCATCTCTGCCTGCTTTGCACAAGAAATGATGAAGCAAGGGAAAAAGTACTGAGACCTACAGAACTTCAACTGATTCCATATTAACTCTGCAGATCCCTCTCCCTCACTCTGGGAGACTGAAAAAACTAGTTCTGGGGGAGCAATTCAAACTAGGGACACAAAGGACTACTTTACCAAAATTCTGCATCCACTTAAGCTTCTTTCTCAGGCAGTAATGCCATGGCTGAAAGCATGAAGAAACTTCATGTACTCACACAAGTGACTTATGGTTACTGGAACCTGGTGAAAGCAAATATACGGTGCCTAGCACTATGGGATCCTGGTCCATGACACTGGCTCCTAGCTGCTACAATAATACAAATAAATAGAAAACAGTTGCATCTGTGGCCCAGTAAAGCGACCATATACAATGTCAGACTTCGACTGGCAGCACTGTACATGACATTTCAGCAGTTATTTAAAAAGGCATTTATTAGACACGGAATAACCTTTTCACCACATGCCAGTAGGAGACCATAACAGTTATTAAAGATCTTATTGCTGACAAAACAAGAGCTCAGGGACCATTTAATATCTATAATAAGTTTTTTGTGGATGCATTAGTTCCAGAGAAGAAAATAAGAAAGAAAAAGATTAAGTCAGCTGAAGGCACTGACATTCATTTGTTAACAGTGTCCACTAAGACAAGGTTTCAAAAACAGTGCTGAAATTTGGCTGGTGGGCAGATGTAAAGGCTACATTTGAGAAATCTGCCTGGACAGAAACATTTTCTGAGGTAGTTCTAATGCTCTCCTTACTAGTAATTAGTCATTAAATGGCATCTGGAGGCATATATGGGGAGCCACCAAATTAATGTTAATTTAGGCAGCTTTGTAATGATTTATTGTACAAAAATAATCTAGATTCAAAAGTCAAGTGGATTTGGTCTATTAATCAGACTACTATCCAGCAAAACTATTCAATTTAAAGTTAATTTTGCAAACTGAACATTTTTGGTTTTTAACATCTAGAGATAAATATGTCATTTATTTAAATACATATAGAAAGAAAGATGCTCCATTGAGAAGAAAAACCTGAACTTGATTCACTTTCTTTGAACCAAGAAAGAACCACTTGGAAGACTAATACATTACTAGCATCTAACTAGGTTTTCAAAGTTCCTTGTATCTTCTAGTTAGAGTGGCAACAGATGAGGCTCTGTGCTCAAGGATCTACTTTCTACAGATGATAATTGAAGAGCAGAAGATACTGATTTTAATACCCCGAGAGGATTGTGTTCCAAAACAAAATGGACAGGGACACAAACTGCATTTGTATATTAAAATCTGAACTTTCTAATGAAATGCTTCGAGATGTATGTCCCTGTGTGTGTTCCACCGTAGGAGCATTTATGCTCCTGTGCCTCTAATCAAAGACTTTAGATAGCTTTAGACATCCATACTTGGAATGTGGCCTCAATGTGTCTCCATTAAAAAAAAAAAAAAAAAAAAGCCTGTAGTAGGCAAGTGTGCCATCAGCATCATTATTTCCCCTAGCCTTTGTGCTGAGGTAACAGCCACTAGAAATGCTGTCTTCATGGCAGCAAATCGATATGAGCTCACAGGGTGAGCTAGTTAAGACTCTCAGAACTAGATGGAGGTCTCACGTTGGCATGGACAGTCTGACATGCAGGAAGAGGCTTCCTGTGCCCTGAAGGAATCCACATGCAATTGGGTGAGCAAAGACTGAGCATCTATCTACGTGACAGTGGAAGGCCTTTATGGCTGCTAGATGTACTTTAAGCAAGCTAAGGGAGAGTCACAACCTTTTGAGATCTATAATGTTGTCTAGAATTAAAGGGAATGAGGAAGATGTTGGGTCTATTTGTTTGGAATGGTGCCAAATTTGGAATTGTTTCCATTTTTGCAGGTAAATATGATGAGTGGTCAATTTCTGACTGTGCAGTAACATCTTTTTCACCTACTCAAAGCATCTGTTCTCTAAGGGCAGGTCTACACTGGCGGCAAAATTCAGCGGCAATCAATGGGAGTTACATAAATTACACAGAGTAGCTTGTATAACTCCCCTCCGCTTCCTAACTCCCTTACAACGCAGCCTCTTCACTACACTGTACAGACTGGAAAAGCGTTCCCATTGACACAGTGCTATGCCACTTGAAGGGGTGGTTTTATTAAGTCAATTTCTAAATTGACTTAGTGGATCTTAACTGACCACTAAGTTGATCTGGAAAGATTGATCTGATGGCAGTGAATCCGTCGCCATCAGTATAGACATGGCCTTAAGTGATGGAACCAAAAGGGAGCCAAGCCTGGAGTCAGAGAAACAGCCCATCATTTTGGGAGAATAGATGCAGAATGGGTTGAAGAGGAATCAGAGGACATAATGCCAGCTCTTCAAGATATAGGTACCAAACTTGCCCTGGTCAGGAGGAGGCAATCAGTACAACTCTTGCTTTCTCTTGCATATCTTTAACAGGACCTTCGATAACAGAGGGAATAGGAGAAAGCCATACAAGAGGTTTCTGTCCCCTGGGGAAGATGAGTGTCTCCCAGGGACTGCTTCCTCAGATCAGCCCTGGAACAGTATCCAAGACATTTCTTGTTCCAGTAATTAGCAAAGAGATCTATTTTTGGGATTCCTGAAAAGCTGAATATGTCACGAAGCACTGCTGGTTCATTTCCCATTCGTGTTCATGTGAGAAGTTCCAACAGATTGTCAGCTGTCACATTTTGTATCACTGATAGGTAAAGAGTCGAAAGGAACACATTGTGATGAATGCACCTATTCCAAAGTTTCAGTGCTTCTGTGCAAATTTGGAGATTTATGTAAAACATGCAGGTTATGTTGTCGGTCATTACCTTTGTGTATTTTTGATGACTGGGAGAAAATGTACACAAGCATTTCTGACAGCTCTTAATTCTAAAAGATTGGTATGGAGAAAATCTTCCATTTGAGACCACTCACCTTGAACTTTACAGTAGCAGCCTATTAGGGAGGAGTCTGTTGTTCAGCATTGTGAGGAGGGTTGTATGAACAGAATTGTTGTTCAGATGATAAATTATTTTTTCCACCAATCTAGGGAGTGTTTGACTGTGGAAGGTGTTGCTAGCAGCTTGCTTTCTCTGTCCTTGTTTGAAGATAGACAGATCTGAGCAACATCTGCAGATGTGCATGCTGCCATGTATCGGAGAAGCTGCACGGAATTCCTGGTTGATGTTCGTGAGTTGGCTTGGACTGTCTCTATGAGACCTGTGAGAATGGTGAATCTGTTTAGTGGGAGGAACGTTCTTGCTTGTACTGCATTGAGTTTGGCACCAATAAGCTCCAGGCTCTGTTCCAGAGTGAAAGTTGATTTCTTGATGTTGAGCTGTAGGCCAAATTGCTCAAATATGCATAGAGTTGTCTGGGAGCCTGCAGAGCCTCTTTGAATGAAGGAGCTCTGAGGAGGCAGGTGTCCAGGTATGGCTAGATTACTATATACAGTGTTTGCAGATGCACTGCTACAATGAAGCAGATCTTGCAAAATACCCTAGGTGTGGACGAGAGGCCAAAAGGGAGGACTCTGTACTGATAATGATCCTAGCCTAAGGCAAATCAAAGAAGTCAACTGAGAGACAGATGGAAATGTGGAAGTAGGCACCTTGTAGGCTGAAGGCCAAAAAATCAAATCTCTTTGCTGAAGAGCTGGAATAATGGCTGCTAGTGTGATCATCTTGAACATTTCTGCCTTCATATAGCTATTTAATGCACTTAGAT
>ML685950.1:1845584-1888010 GCA_007922175.1 Pelusios castaneus
GCCTCCGTTCACCTTGGGGGATCAGGAAACCCCTTGCCTCTGATATGAATGGGGACTGGATCTACGGCCCCAAGCATACCAGATCTATTTTCTGATGGAGACCTTTGTGAGAAAGGTCCGTGAAGAGGATGAGGATGGAAGGTGTGTGTGGAGGTGATGTGGACCCCTTCAAAATAATCTCCAAGACCCATTTGTCAGAGGTGATGTTCTTCCCAACTCCTGTGGAAAAGAGGCAACTTCTGAAGGGCTGTGGAATATCAATACATAGCCACTACTGTTGTTGCAAGCAATGGTTGTTCGGGGTCCTGGCCAAAGTACCTAAACATGTTTAGAAGACGAGGCTTGAGAGGTAGCAGACTGACAGCTTCTGCTACTGCATCCTGGGTCTCTTATGTTGTGGTGCAAATGCCCACTCTGATGGTGGAAACTGAGGTGTTTCGAATCTGTGAAGTGGCTGGGACAGCTGTGTAGGTTCCTAGGAAGTGTAGCATAGCCCTGGAATCCTTTAACAGGCGGAGTGATGTGTCAGTATTATCAGTGAAGAGATTTGGTCCTTTTAATGGAGGTCCTCAACCACCATCTGCACTTTCTTGGGCACCCCCCAGAAAGATGTAATCAGATCATTTCCACTGCCATGAAGATTGAGCGGGCCACTGTGTCTGCAGCATCCAGTGCTGACTGTGGCGTTGCACTAGCTACTAACCAGTCCCCTTTGACAACGGCCTGAAATTGTTCTTTTTGCAGCTCTTTTAGTTGCACCTAGCCATTAGCGTAGATTGAGCCCTGAACTGTAAAAATCACCAAGAGAATCCTTTCTCCCCAAAACATTTAGCCTCTTCCAATCTATTTCACATGGGGCTGACTTAGCACGATAGAATCATAGAAGGCACAGGATGACAATACTTCTTGTCGGTTTTTTTGCACATTGGTACAATGAAAACTGGTGTCTGCCAGATGACTTTGGCATGGTCCAGAAGTGCCTTGTTAATTGGGAAGACAATTCTAGAGGAGGGGGAGGAAGCGTGGAGAATATACACCCGCTTTTGGGGCAAGTTCGTCATCTCTTGTAGGGGGATTTGAAAAACTCATCTGCTTCCCTCTTAATAAGGTCCTGAAAGAACCTAAGTCATCTTGCTAGCAGTGGAAGGGGGGGGAGCATCACAGCCTCACCTGTCAAAGATGGGGTAGTCTCCACTTCAAGCCTGGCTTCCTGCCCCTCAAGTTTCCTCCTCAGGTTCTGTGCCTCTGGACACTGAAGCCGTAGGGGAACAGTTGGTGGACCCTCTATGAAAGACACTCAATGCTCGTGAAATATGGGATCTTTATATTCCCCATGGATCCCAATACAGTCACGGGGGTGGTGGTGCCCATATATGGCTATACCAGGCTTGAGGGTCAGCTGGCGGCAGCAGTTGGGGAGGCCCACTCTGGTGTGATAGTGGGAGGAAAAGACTTGTCCTGGTCACTGTTTGACTTGTCACTACAGAAGGGTGGGGAAATGGCCTGATGTCAGTAGTGATTCAGGGGACCCAGACATGCACAGTACCAGGGCCCTAGTACTGAGAAGTGGGGATTCTGTTTCTTCTACAATCACAAGGTCCCTCAAGAAACATAATTCCTGTGGTACTGTCAACACACTCGGTATCCTCAAGAGTACCAGTGCTGACTGATCAGTACCGACGATTGTTTATGGGAAGAACACTCTGCTGAGGCTTGCTTTGATTCACTCGGCTGACGGCCAATCTCTTTGAGGCAGTACAGTCTCTGTCTTTCTCTCTGGGACGCAGCACCATTCCTTCCAAGCCTGTTGCTTTTGGATCCTTAGGCACTATGGGAGGGCTTGTACCAGGAGGTCCCTGATGCCATTGGTACCAAAGTGGCTGAGCACCCCAGGGATTCCCTCTTGGCTGACCATGGATTCAGTCTGAGGAGTGCAAAATCCTCTTCCTAGCAGCTTTGCAGGGGGAAAGGCGGCAACATTTTTCATGATTCTACCCCTCTGAAGGATGAAGACTCTGGGGATGATCTCCATCTTGGAGAGGTTTCAGGATTGGGGTCAGCCCATGGTTGGAATGCATCCTCCATTAGAAGAAGCTTTAACTTGAGCTCCCAGTTCTTATGAGATCCCCCCTTTAGCTGCTGGCAGAAGGTGCACTTCTGCAGAATATGTGCCTCTCCAAGAGACTGGACACTATGAGCGTGCCTGTCTGTTACTGGAATTGCCTCCTTGCAAGAGAGGTACCACATGAAACTGGGGGAACACAGTACGTCCCTTCAGGGTGATCCCCACCCAAAAAGGCAGCAAAGCTTTTTTTTTTTTTTTTTTTTTTTTTTTTTTTTTAAAAAGAACAGAAAAACAGACTAACTATTAAAAGTAAATGAAAAGCTCTAAAAATAACTGCTACTTACAGTAAAACACTACCAAGAAGGAAGATACTGGAGCTCGCGCTGTTTAAGGCCAAAGATGGTCAAGAAGAAATTGAGGGAGGATGGTCTGTGAAGCACTAAATAGCTTTGAGGCAGACCACAAGGGAGGGAGGCAAATGCATAGGCCAAAAGAACCAGACTGCCTAAAATCTCCAATTAGAGAGAAGGTGTAAATCCATGTTCAGTGGAGCATCTATAGGAACACCGCTCAAAGAGAATACGTGGCTCTTTGTCTAAAATGCAGACACACATGGTGGGTATCTTCTGCAGACAAAAGTGCAAGGACGTGAAGGTTTCTCTTAAGGCCTAAGTTAGCATACCTATTACTAAGATTGCCTTGAGAAAGGGGAACTATTCGAAAGGAAACAACTCCTCCCTTAACTCTGAAACTAGTGGGCCTACTAGACAGACAGCAAATCAGATTACTGAATGAATCTTTGGAAGGAGATAATCACTGAACACTAATAATCATAGTGAATCCTCTTATAGATAGTGAAATGGTTTGAGAAAAGCTCAAGCTACCATCTGAAGAGAAAATCGGAATGAGACATACCACCAGAAATACCTCTGCTGCCTAAACGTCTTCATGTAAAAAACAGAATTATGGACAAGCAAAACTAATATAGCAAAACAACTGATGATCTTCTTTGTAGATGAGCCAAATTTTGGAATAAAGGAATATAGATTGACAAAATCTTTAAGGCCCCATATATATACAGAGATCATAGTAACTGGTCATATTAGCAGAGAAGACCGTATCCTCAGAGGTGTGCAGCCAGCACTGCATGACACTTTGTACTATCGTTTGGGACTCTCATGAAAAAAATACCAGTTGACATGAGAAGGGATAAAGAAAACATCTTGGTAATGAATCTGACCTACTTGGGAATCTGATCCTCTTAATGATCCCCTATGTTTTCTTACATATAAATTGGGATAATATATAATATATATATTTTTAATATATAAATTGTCTCCAATCACTTCTTATTCCTAAAATCTCTTTTGTAAAAAAGAAGAACTATCAAGAGTAAGAAACAGATTCACCTTTGCTTGGTGAGAGAATGGGTTCTATAATTTCTAGATCTACCAGCAAATACTTCCTATTTTAACAATACCATGAGAAAAGTCCCTGGAAAGGGAAAACATGAAAGCAAGGTAAAAGACCATCAGGATCCAATTTCCTAGTGACAAAACATAGTAAAGCAGTGTCATGGACTATCATTTGACCTTTCCAATTTATGTAGCTTGGAATTAATTTTAAGGAGCCTTTAAAGAAGTCCTAGACTTTCAGGCTGATAGAACAGATAATAATCCTGCTTTTCTTTTTATTCATTTTGTATTAATTAGGGCCCGCAAATCAGAGATCCAAATTATTAGTTCATACTTTAATTTAGGGTTTCATCCTAAAGAGCCAGGAGTTTCTAGAATTCTGAGTCACTAAGCACAAAATGGACAGCTCAGCTTTAAGCATCCAACAGGCCAAATAATTTAGAGAAGTTAGAAAGCTCTAGAGACTCTCCTGAATGGTGGCAACAAAGGATTGTTTAAGGGCTTTTGAAAAGTGACCGTTTTATAGCCAAGATGATAGTTGTACTTTGCCGTAAGTTTCTGATTCTTTGCTAGCTTCAGAGACAATGGCCTGGTTAAAGATAAAAGCAGGAATGGGACAAGCTGAGGAAGCTGCTAACTTCTCCTGCATTTCTATGGACAAATCCAAAACCTGTTGGATTCAATTCTTCAACATGCTTTAAAAGACACTCATTGAAAGGGCATTCATCTCCTTTAACTTGCCCTTCACAAAATCTAAATCAGCTGAAAGAAAAATAGCACATCTAAAGCTACTGACAAATCTTTATGCCCTGCAAATACTTTAAACAATTTTACAAATACTAAACAAAGAAGATGGAAACCTAATATAAAAACTAAAGATAGAAAAAGCATAAAAAGACATTTGTGACAAAGTGAACAATGGGTAAAACAAATTGGGTGAGCTTAGGGTAGGTTTTAATGCATTTTTCTTTACAGATATGTACTCCCATCAGTGTTGTATGTGTGTCAAGATATTCATATTTTAACTGCTTTCACATGTTTGATGCCAAAGAATCTCTGAAAACAAGTTAAAGGGTAACATTAAGTTTTTTTTTTTTAAAAAGTATTTTTAAAGGTGACTTACTAACAAAACTAAATATGTCTGCTCAGTGTCTTTTCCCATAAATTCTAGAACCAACCTGTTAAGTGAATATATAAAAAGGCAATTTCTTTCCATAAAGTTTTAATTATATGAGACTACATTTAGGAAGTCTTCCTTTTAGTCTTCATTATCTTATTCCCTACTGTACATATATAAATATAAATATGCTTATATAAGATAGATAACATCAAATGACACTTCCAAACTTGATTCCTGAAGCAAAATTTTAAAAAAATCCCAAAACAAAAACACCCTTACTGTTTCATCCCAAAAAACACTGAAGTTCAAAAAGAATTACTCACGCAAGTGTCATGTCGTTGCTAGGATCCAAGCCAACCTCTATAACTGTAGTGCCTTCTATGTCCACCTCTGTGCAGGGCGTAGTGTTTCGCCCAGTTACCCTGCAGGCCTGATAGAACCCATGTGGCTTCACTCGACCAGAGTCATTACCCACAAATACCTGCAGCACTACTGGCTCATTGTGACCTTCCAGCTAGAACCAAGAAACAAGAAATAAAGAGTAAATTGACTTTATGAAATAAGCATTTAAAAAACAGTGCAACTGAACTGCAGTGTTTCAGTTAAAAATATATATTGAACTTCCAGCAAAACTGTTTGAGAGTAAATGAACAATTTCCAAGGAGGGTGGAAGCAAAGAATTTCTATATAGTTTATAATCTAGCAGTTTGATTTTTTTTATTTTTTTTTTGTGTGCGCGCGCGCGCTTGTTAATATCACATTGCTTAGATTGTAGCCTCAGGAATTCCAAAACCTGATTTATTCTTCCAGGAAAAATATAAAGTAAACAGCATAAAAATGGCCACACTTGATCAGACCAGTGATCCATCTAGCCCAGCCCAGTAACCTCTATTCCAAGAGTGGCTAGTGCCAGGTGCTTCAGAGGGAAACAGAACAGGTAATCATCAAGTGAAACAGAGGCTAACGACATTTCAGAGCATGGTCAATGGACACTGTTTTCAACAGATCCAGCTCAAGTGCAGGGCATGCATGTGTACCTACAGTGAAATCCACATAGGGACCATCACTCTAAGAAGAGCTTAATTTATGCATCAAACCCAGTTTCCATTTGAACTGTAGCATGTCTTCCAAAAAAGGTATCCAATATTGATTTAAAGGCTTTAAGTGATAGAGAATCCACCACATCCTTGGGAAGTTGTTCCAGTGTTAATTCCTCTCACTGTTAAAGATCTATCCTTTGTTTCTAGTATCAATTTGTCTTGCTTTTCTTTTCAACTACAGGATTATATTATGTGTTAGTCAGCTAGATTACAGAGCCCTCTATTATCAGAGCGATCTCCCCATATAGGTAGATTCATATGTTTTAAAGTCAGAAGGGCCACGCAGTCTGAGCTTTTGTATAACAGGTCACAGAACTTCAGCCAGTTACTCCTGTAGTAAACCCAGTGGCTTGTGTTTGACTAAAGCACCAGCCAGAAGGGTAATGGATCTTCATTAGGAAACTGTATCTGTGTCTTACCTGAAAAATTCCCTTCTTAGAGAAATGAGGTCTGCATAACACTGGGTCTGCTAGATGCAGCCTCAGAGGCAGAGCAAACCTGCCAATCAGTGGCGGAGAGGAGTGCCTCTACTTCTGAGAAAGGCCCAGTTGAGACTTTTCCATTCTGTAATTAATCTCTAATCACTCTATTTTGGTAAGGAAAGACAGGAGAGGACTAGGTCCCGGTCCCACTGCAGGACAGGATCCTTATCCTGTGGGTAGAGTCGTTCCAGACCCTTCAAGAACCTGATATGGGCAAAACGATTCATTCTGGATTGAGGGATGGAAGGCCAAAATAGCTGCCAAGTGAACTCTAACAGATGATGGGCTAGGCCTTGGTGTTTAAGGTGCAACAGGTAGGCCAAGATTGACTATATTGAGGGCTGTAATGGGGCAAGGTTCTAATCTATTGTCCCATTGAAAAACTTCCTCTGTTTTGCTAGGTACAAAGCTCTACTGGAGGGTATGCTGCTGCCCAACAGGACCTGTTGCACGTCTGCTGAGTAAGCTTATTCTTCTGCATTCAACCATGCAGCATCCATGTTGTCAGGTGAAGGGACAACAAATTGGGGTGTGGTAGGTAGTCATGTTCCTGAGAGCAAGTCTGGTCACAGAGGTAGTTCCAGTGGGATTGTTATTGAGAGCTCCAGCACTGTACCAAACCAGTGCTGTCTCAGCTAGGTCACAGAATCATTGACTCTTAGGGAGGTCATCTAGTCCAACCCCCTGCTAAAAGCAGGACCCCTCCCACTAAATCACCCCAGCCAGGGGTTTGTCTAACCGGGCCTTAAATATCTCCAAAGATGGAGATTCCACCACTTCCCTAGATAGCCCATTCCAATGCTTCACCACCCTCCTAATGAGAAAGTTCTTCCTAATATCCAACCTCGACCTCCCCAGCTGTAATTTGAAACCATTGCTCCTTGTTCTGTCCTCTGTTACTACCAAGAACAGCCTAGCTCCCTCCTCTTTGGAGCACCCCTTCAAGTAGCTGAAGGTTGCTATCAAATCCCCACCCCCACCCCCAGTCTTCTTTTCTGCAGACTAAATAAGCCTAGTTCCTTCAGTCTCTCCTCGTAAATCAGGTGCCCCACCCCCCTAATCATTTTAATTTTCCTCCACTGGACTGTTTCTAATTTGTCCACATCCTTTCTGTAGTGGAAAGCCCAAATCTGGACACAATATTCCAGATGCGGCCTCAACAGTGCTGAATAGAGGGGCATAATCACATCCCTCGATCTGCTGCATCACCTTTGCCTTGTCCTGACTGAACTTCAACAAGATTCTGTGGACTAGTGTTACTGGAGGGAAAGTGTACATCACCCCTCTTCTCATGGGAACATGAAAGCATCTGACAGGGGTCCTCTAGCAAGTCCTTGGACAGAGCAGAACAGGTGGCATTTCCTGTTCTGCCAGGACACAAATTCACCCATATGAGGAGTCTCCCATACCTGGAAGATCATGCTGGCTATCTCTTGATGGAGCTACCATTCATGGCAAGATGAGAGAGAGCGGCTGAGGTAATCTGTCATCTTGTTCCTGGCCCTGGGAGATGTGACACTAAGGTGGATGATGTTCTGAAGTTCCAGAGACAGGTGGCTTCCTGACAATGGGGTGATGAGCAGGCTCCATTTTGTCTGTTTATGTAGCACACTGTGGCAGCGTTGTCTGTAGAATCCAAATCATCCTGCCCTCAACAGGGAAGGAACACCTGGCACGACAGCTGGATTGCTCTGAGCTCCTTGACATTTATATTGAGGACATAGTCCTCTTGGGACCAAAGACTCGGTATACTGAGGTCATGAAAGTGTGCCTCCCATCCCAGCTCTGAGGCACCAGACACTAGTGTCATGGTGCGGAAGAACCTTGAAAATAAGACTGTCTGCAGTGTGAAGCAGGGATTTGGCCACCAAATGATGGATGAGATCAACTATGGAACTGTGACCACACGATCTTCTAGCTTGTATGTATTGGTCCTGAAGAGCAACTAACCAAGCATGCAGGGGATGCAGCTGAAGACAAGCGCGCTGAGCTATGTATGTGCAAGCTGCCATGTGGCCCAACAGACTGAGGCACGAACAGACTATCATGACTGGATGGGACTAAATGTCCATAATCAGGCCTAACATCACCCGGACTCTGGGAGAAAAGCTCTGGCTCGTGTAGAGTCAAGAATGGCCCCTATGAACTCTATGCATTGAACTGGTGACAGAGTTGATTTTGGTTGTTCACTAGTATACCTAGACTCTGACAGGTAGATGTTACTAAACTGAGGCTGTGCTAGACCTAAGTCCTTGACCTGCCTGTGGTGAGCTACTAATTCAGATAAGGGTAAATTTGAACTCCAGACATCTTAAGTACACAGCCACTACTACCATACATTTTGTGAAGACTCTTGAGTGGAAGAAAGGCCAATGGGTAGAGTCATAAATTGAGAGTGGCCACCATTTACCATGAAGTGCAGGAATCTCCTGTGGCTCTGGAAGATTGAGATGTGAAAGTATGCATCCTTCAAATTGAGGGCGACATACCAGTCCCCTGGATCCAGCAATGGAATGACTGCAGCTACAGAGACCAAGCGAAACTTCAATTTCTTGAGGTATCTGCTGATGGGTCTGAGCCTCCCCCCCCCTTGGCTTTTGGTATAAGTCTTTTGTCTAGACTCTAGGGATCTTCCTCTATTGCTCCTCCACTCAGAAGGACTCTCACTTCCTGCACAAGGTGCTGCTCCTGAGAGAAGTCACTGAAGAGGGACAGAGGGACTGAAGCTAATTGCAAGGCATAGCTCTCCACAATGGCATTGAGGACTGAGCAGTCCAATGTGATCCAAGTCCAAGCACAGAAGAAAGGGGATAAAACAGCTCAGAAATAAATGTGGGGCAGAGGAGGGATCCTAGGGTGAGACTGGTATGTGATCCTTGGGCACACGCTGCAAATGAACCTCTCTGGTGTTGTGTGCGGCCCAATTGGGTAGCCAGGGAAGAGGAAGCAGGGCAAGGGTGTTTAAACTCTTAGTTCTTAACCTTCCTCCTATAGGATCCCTGACATGGCTAGCTCAAGTGCTGGGGATGCTGGGGAGGGGAGAATTGCCTTCTGGAGCTGTGCAGGGTTTACAGGTCAAGAAAATGCAGCAGAGCCCTAGAGTCTTAAGCTGAGTAGTCTATTACCAGTTTGTTCTGAGAATAGCATGTTTCCTTTGAACAGCAGGTCCTGAGTAGACTGCTGCACAACTTGTGACAGTGCAGATAGTTGTAGTTATGAGCAATGATGAAAGGATGCCACCAAAGCCATAGGCCCTGCCGCAAAATTGGCCACATCCAGTGCTCTCTCTGGCCACTGCCTTGCCCTTGTACAGGAGAGCTGAGAACTCCTGCTTCATGTCCTCTGGCAGGGGGTCCTCACATTTCGCCATTGAGTCTCAAATATTATGGTTGTATCTCCCCAGCAAAATTTGTTGCTTGGAGATTCTTAAATGGAGGCTGACTGTAGAGTAAGCCTTTCTCCTAAATAAAACCAGTTTCTTGATTTCCTTATTCTTGGGCACCAAA
Organism: Pelusios castaneus; assembly: GCA_007922175.1. Lineage (NCBI taxonomy): Eukaryota > Metazoa > Chordata > Testudines > Pelomedusidae > Pelusios > Pelusios castaneus. The sequence continues at coordinate 1,855,273 of ML685950.1, forward strand.
CTTGCTCACCTCTGTCTGTCCCGTTTGTTAGCCACAGTCACTAGTAAAAATCCTGGCAGGGGTTGGCAGGGAAAACAGATACTCATATCCTTAGCCCAGACAGAATACTTTTTCTCTGCTCTCTTGGAGATGGACGGCAAAGAAAAGGGCATCTGCCAAAGATCACCTTTAGTGCCACCTCGTGGACTAGCAGCACAAGTCTAGTCAGAACCAGGGCCACCAGGGTATCAAAAAGATGATCCATGGGCTCAGCTAATTCCTGCATTTCTAGCCTCAAGTTGGACAACAGCCTTTTGAAGAAGAGCTCCTAGTGGGCTCTAAAATTGTCTAATGGCAATGGTGGGGCAGGACCAACGACAGTCATCTGAGGATGAGGATGATACTGCTGGGAGGACGGGGGAAGAGTTATTTCCCTGTCTGGGTCTGGAAGCTCATTGGTGGAGATGGAGCTTGAGTCTGGATTCCATACCAGGTCAGTCAGTGCCCTTGGCCACTTCCCTGATGCAGTCACCAAGGGCTGAAAAGAATAAAGGCCGGGGGCCATTGGGATACCCCACAGTTTCCAGTATGGCCACTGGATGACAGCCAGTGGTCCTGAGGCCACGTTCCCATCAACGGCTCTCCGGTGGGTGCCGGCACAGTTGTTGCCTTTCATGCTATGGGCCAAGTACCAGGCTTTTTTTCGGAGTCTGAAGAGAACCTCTCTCCTTTGGGGACCATGGAGGTGCTGAACGAGGCTCCTCCTCACAGCAATGCAGCACTTGGGGGAGGGTGACCTGGCAGACATCCCAAAAGGGGACAGCTACTCTAGGTATAACTAACTATATACAAGAGAAGACCACTAGGCACTTGCAGATGCACAAGAAGAGTCATTCCAACAGCAGGGGCTGGAGTCAAAAATGGAACTGCAGGGACGCCTTACATACCGCAGCGTGAGCACGGCACTCCAGGGGATGCCAGAGCCAGCGGTACAGGTACTGCTGAGCCATGCATGTGATTGTGCACACACCAAGCACACACTGCACATAAGCAAGCAACTGAACTGAAGATTTCAAAAGATGGAGAATCCACTTCTTCGCGGTGTAGTTTATTTCAATGGTTAAGCACCGTCACAGTTAAAAACAATGAGTGTTATTTCCAACTTGAACTTGTCTGGTTTTAACTTCAAGCCATCAAGTTTTGCCTTTCTCAACTAAATTAAAGTGCCTGTTAGTATCCACTGCTTTCTTCCCAGGAAGGTACTTGTAGACTATAATCAAGTCAGCTCTAAATCATCTTTCTGATCAATTAAAGGGATTGTGATCCTTAAGGAGTGCCTCTCCCAGCCCAGGTAGACAGATTTGTGCTAGCCGCTAAAAACAGCTGCATGGACATGGGCTCCAGCAGAGGGCGAGGCTAGCCATCCAAGCTCCAGCCCACCCAACGCCTTGGCTTGAGCTCAGGTTGCCAGATCAAGTGTTCTCCACACAGCTATTTGCAGTGCGCTTGGCTAGCAGAAGTCTGTCAAGCCGCACTGCAAGGGTTGTTCCCAGCTGCAGCATACAACTTGCACTACAAGGCATTTTCTCCACTTCTCAACTCATTTTTGTGCCTCTTCTCTGCACCCTCTCCAACTCTGTCAAGCCTCTTTTTGAAATGTGGGTACAAGCACCGGATGCTGCACTCTAGTAACAGTCTAACCTATGAACCACAGAGGTAAATTCCCTTCCTTGCTCTTACTCTCTACTCCCATATAAACACCCCAGGATGACATCAGCCCCTTTTCACACAGCATTGCCACGGCCTACTATAAATAGACTACCTTTACAGTTGGAAAACCTTGCTGCGTCCTGTCTTTCACTGAGCCTCGGCTGCCCTCAGTCAAGTACCGAGCTCTGTGTTGGGTCTCCGGCTGTACAATTATCTTCAGCTCCTTGCCTTCACTTTTTGTGGGATATTGACCACACAACATTGGGCTCTTCTTCCCTCCAGCTCCTTTCTGGCTTTCTGATGCTCTGAGAAGTCAAAGCAGACCATTGAGAACACGTTATAAGAAGTTTCCCTATAAAAGCAAATCAAGGTAAAGGAGGGCCATAGGTAAAAAATAAATTGGTAGGTGAAAAATGTAGAAGTAATAGCAAATGTTTAGCTAGACTTGTCTCACTGACAGAGAAGGAACCCTGGAAGGAGAGGCAGAATGGTGCTTCCCTGTCTCCTCCATCCAGTGCAAATATGAACTGTTTTCACATAAATGGCAAAGGAAGGAGAAACCAATTAGCGTTACTGGAATAAGTTAATAATAGGAGGAAGGCAGATAGTCTATCCTTTATATAGCCAGAAAATGTTTTTAGTTCGTATTACAAATATGCATATCCTGAACAGAATTAAGGTCAAATGATATAAATGTCATCTTAGTTAGAAAAACAGCCTCATGCCTGTCTCCGCCTGAATTTGCATGACCATGACAGTTCAGAAATACGATTTGGTCATTTCCATCAGATCAGATTGAGAAATTTATATGAAAAAGCTGTTTTAAAATTATTTGGCTGAAGCAGATTTCTGGATTATACTGACTTTAAAGCAAATGCAGCGTATGCAACAAGAGCATCTCTTCCCAGGTGTGTGGCATTTAAATGTATAGTATCGTGTGACCAGTTCCATAATTAAAACCTGAATGAAGAATCCCTCCAAAGTCTAACATTTCACAATGAATTTGTGTGTTCATTTTAAAGGATCAAGAGAGAATGTCTCACTGTCCGTATATAGTAGAGATCTATATAGTATCATGAACCCATTTACCTGATACATCCATTTACCAACAGTGAACAGAAACACTTTCCTGGCAACTGGGGTAGGCAGGGAGAGGGTTTAACCAGTTTATGCAGAATTTAAGCTTTAACTTTATCAAAACTTAGTTTTGACATTTATGCCTGTGACGAAAACCTTCTAAATGTCAGTGTTTCCCTCTTGAGTGTGTGGGTAGCCTGAAATAAGAGAAGGGCGTGAACTTCTGAAGGAACCCTGTTTTAAGGCACTTTCTTGGCAATTTGGCTGGGGAAGGAAAGGAAACCTCTCCTTCCTCAAGGCCATTCACTAATGGTGCACCTACTTTCTGGCAACTTTTCCAGCCTTAAGTGAGGAGTGGCTGTTTTCATTCTGAGTCAAAGAGGGAATGGCCTATGGATTTACAGAATGGTGGATCTGCAAAATATCACCCAGTCTGAAATTCCCACTATACAACAGCACAGAAAAGTTCCAAAGGGGTAGCCGTGGTAGTCTAGTGCAGAAATGCAAAAAGAGTCCTGTGGCACTTTTAAAGGCTAACAGATTTATTCTTCGTGGGAGAAAGTCCCTCTTCGTCTGACGCTTTGAAGATGCGTTCTGTAAATTTCCTGTCTTCAAAGCATCTGACGAAGTGGGATTTTCTCCCACAAAAGCTCATGCGATGAATAAATCTGTTAGCCTTTAAAAGCACAGAGAAGGGCTCGATGGCCTACAAGAAATGCGCAATCTTTTTCACGTTTCTCCAACTCCTTGACCATCCCCTCTGTAACTGAGCCACAGTAGTTTTGCTACAAGACAACTCTCCATTGCTGTAGAAAGAGGGTGCAAATTTTCCCCTAAATACTACATCATGCTCTCACTATACCAAACCTTGCAAGACTTTTGAACACTAGCAACAAGTAGGAATAGTCCTATGGCTGGTGGTCTAGGGGATGATTTGTCAAGAGTTGTAGAAGCTTAGTTTGTGTTCATGAAAGCTAACCTCTCAGGACTCAAACTGCACTGTGAACCTGTTATTTATTCAATCTGAGCACAGAATTCCAAAGTGCTTCATCAGACCTCTTTTTTACACTAGTTTTCAAATTAAAGATGTAGAAATTAGAGGTTAAAAAAATTGCAATAGTATCATTTTAAGACAAGAAATTCTTATTACTCAGCTGCAGACTAGCCACACAGGCTGTTGCAAAAAACCTTCAGTTTTATTTTCACCCAAGTTTCCCCCCTGTCCCCAATTCTACAGAAGCCCTCTTTCAGTTGGGCCAAATGTACAGAAGTTCAATGAACTACTAAGTAAAATGAATGTTGAGAGCAGTATGCTTTCCACTACTGTCCTAGCTGACCAAAAACACTACCCAAATTGAAAGTTTTTAGATAACCAATTCCCCATGTTTTCTGTCAGGAAATTACTGAAGTATCCAAATGGTTACAAGTAATATAAAAAGTTTTGAGTCTATAAATTTCTTCTGCTTTTCATGACATCCAAAACTTTAAATCGTGTCATTAAAGATGGGAATTAGAAAAGGAATGTTAAGTAATCTAAATATTATGAAAGTTTAGTAAACATGGGCATTAGAAAAGGAAATCTAATTATTATGAAAGTCTAGTCATATTGTTCAAAGATCTGAGATTGGACTTCACGTTTCTTTGCATTTCCAGCTCACCTAATTACCTGCAATACCACAAGAGATGTCTCAATGCAGAAACATGATATGGGTCACATATTTTGATCTCACACTCAGAATTCCAACTAACCAGATTAATGAAGGAGATGAAGATCATAGGAATTTTGATGGGAAGACTAAACAGTCATGTGACCCATTAAAGTATATACACGTTTAATGCTTTGGCCTCCCCACACATACGTATGTGTTTTCTTTAATTATTCTATTTTTGAATCCTGCTTTACCTTGCTTGGTAAAATACTCCATGTATACAGTGTTACTTTTGTTTGAAGAGGTGCTGATTGTCAATTATTTGGAATTTTTCCCCTTAAGAGTCTCTTCAAATGATGGTTGTTTTCAATCTAATTAGCTCTATTTAAGAGGAATTTTAAATATTTCACTGGAATCCCTCTCATTTGTCGTCATTCCGAACTATAAGACCACCTGGTATTTCAACTGTCCTCCTAAATTCAGTTAAAAGTTCTTTTTACTCCCATAATCAGTAGCATTCCATTTTCCATGCATGTGCAAAAAGCAACAGCAATATTTTACATATACTTATTTATTAATTAGCTTAACAATTATCAAAATCAAACAAATCATTCTGAACCAAGGCTACCATGGTCATTCTAATGAATTGTTAAAGCCAAACGCTTTTATTAGAACACTTTCCATGATGCTTGTTCAATATCTCAGTCTTTTTATTTTATCTGTTTCTTCATTGTCCTAATAATTTAAAATATGTGCCATTTGAATCACAGCTGTCCAAATGAAGAACTGAGACTAACAGTTAGACAGAGACCAGGCATGATTAAAATGAAGGAACAGGAATCCTCCTCTTTGCTCTGGAAAAAAAAAGATTTTAACTCTTTTTGAAAGGCTCCCATAAGCTCTCTTCACAAGTGTTCTATTCTTCTGTCAGGGCTAGGAAAAACAAAATCTCTTCTAAGGCAGATAGTATTTCAGTTTCATGAATTATTGTATATAGCCAGTGTCATTACCCGCTCTCTCTGCTGAAGCCAAAATGTGAGTCAACTGGCTTCGCTGAGACCACCAAGCAGAAAAGAAACAAAAAAAATTGTAAATAAATAAAATCCACGGTCACTCCTACAATCTGCATTTGTAGTGCTGCATCTCTAGACATAGATCATCCCCCCCATTCTGATACTATAGCAACTCCTTTGAACTAGAACCTGCTCCCTGGAACAATCTAGATAGACCGTATAATGCACACTATTAGACTCAATCTTGTTCCTAACGCTTACAGTGCTATAAGCATAGCCCAGGGGTAGGCAACACCCCGGCACGCATGCTGACAGTGGCATTCGAGCCTATCTGGAGTGGCAGCAGCACCCTCTGTGGCGCCACAGGAATTGCCGCTCCTGCCACTGAAAACCACTTCTTTCAGGGGCAGCTGGGGCAGAGGGGATCCCCACCATGCCCATGACACAGGCATGCCATGTAAAGAAGTTGCCCGGGATGACTCCTCTCCACATTGTGCCACCACCAAAAGGAGCCATTCCAGGCAGCTTCTTTGCATGGCATGCCTAGGGACCCCCAAGAGGAGTCACGCCGGGTGACGGCTTTCCGCCAGCGTCTCCTTTCAGCAGAATGCCTAGGAAGTGCTCCCCATACTCCAGCTGTGGCCACCGAATTTTTAGGTGCCCACTGGCACTGGCTGAGGGTGGGGGAGGAGGGGCTGGCATGGGGGGGGGGGTCGGCAAAGGTTGCTTACCCCTTAACATTTCTTTTATTAATGCACGCTAGTTATGGCAGGAATGAACATACCAGTTTTGCTAGTTTCTTCATTATTAACATTATACGGGTCACACCTGTTAGTCTGCAGCTCACTAACCCTACTCTCTGTCAGGAGAAAACGTCCATGCCCAGACAGTTCTTGTCTACAGGAAGAGTGTTCTTCCCATGGTCACAAATCATTGCTTTCCTTCCTGTAAGCTTGATGCAACCCTGTTTTCTATCTTTCCAAACAACTACTTTATTAACTGGAGAAGTTACAAAGCAAATTTTAAATACTTAACATTTTACTTTATTACAAGTTTAACCTGGCAAACTTTTTTCACTGACACATCTAGACCACTTGTGATAAGTAGACACACTGTTGTTATATTGGGCAAGTCCTTTTTTTTTTTTTTTTTTGGCAGAGGAAAAATCTGGGTGGTAATATTTACTATATATCCTTTGTTTGGCCTGGTTCTCATCTTACCAAATGAGATATCTAACATGAAGCAGGAGAACACTCTGGAGAGTTTCTTAGAATCGCTTTCTCAAAGCAACATTTTAAGTATGGAACTGCAATGACCCTGGGAATACAGACTAAAGGCTGTTTCCCTCAGGAGTATGAAAAGTTCATCTTTCCCATCAGTCATCTTTTAATGTTCACCGCTCCAGTGGTGAACATTAGAACACATTGCAAGCACATACATAAAAGTAAAAAAACTAAACAAAAACAAAAAAGCCCACACCCACCAATCCACCAACTTGATCACAGTATAAAAATAAGAATTAAAGAAGCCACAGAATTAAAAAACCCCAAAACCCCAAAAAACTATTGTAAACTCATGGACATGTTCTCTCTCTAAAGCAACTACTGAGATGTATTTAGTAAACAGTGTGAAGTGGGAAAGATGAGAGAACACCACCCCGGCGTGCCCATATACGAACACACACATGCACACAACCCAGAAGCACAGAGAGAAACAGGATTAGAGATTTATTTCTGAAAATCAAATACAGAAGTGAGTTCACAAGAAAAACAAAATTTGGTTCAGCATATAATCTTAACATTTTATCAAACAAAAAGTGAAAGACGTGTTAATTTAAATGCTGAAAAATCTTCACACTATTAACTTCTATATCCATCACTCTCTCTATTTGTTAAATAGAAAGACAGACGTACAGAAGTAGATAAAACGTATTGACTGAGATCCTCACATAAAAATCTGAACAAGAGATGAAGAATAATTCTAAGATCTGCTCAGTGCTTATGGCTCTTTTAAAATAGAGCTTCTACAGGTGGACATGTGTAATTAGAAAGCTTCCTATCCTTTAGGAATCTCAATCCACTGGCAAAATGCCTTGGATAGTACCAGAGCATGTTATATTGCAATCAGTCTTAGCTTTACTTCTCGGTAAAGCATAGCAATTCTAGCAGAAACTTATCATGAGCTATTATATAAAAAGAGCAGGAGAGGCTGTGTTTATGTGAGAACCTGAGTAGAACATTGAGAAAAATCAAGAGTATGCGTTATTAGCCTGGTGTTACATATGGTGATAGAACTTGAAAAAATGTAGATACCAACCCATTTCCCGCTTTTGAGTTGCCTTTGCTGTCGGTGCTGAGCTGAGAAAGGACATAGTGAGGAGCTTTGGCACTGTCGGCATCAAAGATATCCATGCTGGATCCTTCACAATCTCGGCGTTTGATTCCTGGCCTCTGCTTTGGGGTTCGTTTGCGTGATTTACGTGGCACCTCAGTGTTATCATTGTAGGAACTGGTGCTCATGTTACTGAAGTTGGAGGGGGAATCCTCCATCCACATCATGCAGCTCTGCTCTGATTCCAATCCACACCCTTCATCCTGGCAGGACATCTGGCTATTATCCAGCAAATCTTCAGGGGGCGGTGAGATGTACAGGACTGTGTGTCTCTTCGGCACTGACTGCTGCTGGACTGTGTTACTGGTTAACTGCTTTTCACTTACCCCTCGGTTACTTACCCCCACGGCTGAGGAGCAGCCCTCCACTTGCATAGCCTTGCTGTCGGTGACTGAGGTAGTGTACATGGTAGCACTGGAAGAGGTGGTAAAGGAGCTGCAAGCACCGCCCATGGAGGAAGAGGAGGGAGCTGAAGAAGCATCTGTGGTGTACAATTTAGAAGTAAATACAAGATACGTGTTTCCATCTGTGCTGGCTATAGCAGTCCCATTGAAATAATGTGATTTGTGAACTGATTTTTCCCCCAGTGAATATTTGGAATTTGGTAAGTTTTAGAATGTAAATGCTTCAAGCAATACAAAGTCTAAGCAATACAATATTATTCTTGAAGTTTCCAAATGGTTCTTAAACTTTGGTGCTATAGTCCATTATTTTTAAGTTAACTTTAAGTCATAAAAAGGCTGCAAGCAAACAACAGAGCTTTTATTGCCTCAACTAGACTAATTAATTGAGCGTAAGTTATTTTATCTAAAACAATGGAAACCCCAATACAAAATGTATGCTTGTAATCCACATTCAGTGCCAATTAAACCATTTATTAGAATTTTTTGAAAAGACGGGACTGTGCTTAGCCACAAAATATTAAAATAAGTTTCTAACCTATGAAGCAGAGAACTACAGGTCATTTTTAATGCAGACACTCCCTGCTTCAGAGGCAAATCCTGGAATAAAAATATGAGAAAATAAATGAGAAAATTGCTGCTGATTCCAAATATCAATTATAAAATGAGAAATATAATATAAAATCAATTGAATTGTAGGCAAAATGGAACTGGTACCAGTCTCTATGATCTGATTATTTATTGTGTAGCTTCAAAATAGGGACAAAACTGATTTGTAGCAAGCTGAGAATGGAAAGATAAAAGGCCACTAGAATCTCAGAGGCTGGAGAAGTCAGTAACAGACTACATGCCCCCAACTCCCATGAACTTATTAGCTGGTCTCCTTAAATACAGAGAGTCAAAAGCAGCATAGAGCCAACTAGAGCCCTTGGTTCAGCCATGCTTCCGTGTCCTCGGGAGCACTAACACAAGATCCTCCACCTAGCTATCCAACTATTCTAGCAAAAATCATTTGACTGACTAAACCAGGAACTCTATAGATCAGACTGCAAAACAACAGAAGATTTTTGAAGAGCAACTGCATAATTTTTTTTTTAAAAGAATAAATCTCTCTCAAACCTAGACATAAGTCAGCAAGTAAGGCAAAAAGAAAGAAGGTTAAAATTCAAGTAGATGTTTTTAATGACTGCAGCTTATTGCAGAATAAACTCCCAAAACTTTTATGTTTTACAAAGCCCTCTCGGGAAGGGACTATTTTCTTCTTTTTGCATAATGCTGAGCACACCAAATTTCAAGCAGTAAATACGACTACCACAAACTTCAATGGAAATAAACCTCTGCTGTAATATAATGTTACAGCAGAGATTTTTGCCACAATACTGAGGGTAATAGCTGCTGCCAAGGAGGAAGTCAGTTTTGGGTTTGTTTTTAAATCCAAAAAGGTGATAAACCTTAGAAACTTGATGCAATTATTTCTGTAATGTAGAAATTCAATTAATTAATCTGTATTCTGTCCAGTTTGGACCACTGAGGAAATCTCAGAGAATTAAAAATGGGGAAAACAACAGGGGGGTTCTCCTTTAGCCATGAAGTGCATATTTATTTTCAGGTATGGTAAAAATGAGAAAACCATAAAAGAATCAGTATATTTGCCATTAAAAATGGGAGCATCAAGACCTAAGAAAAGTAATTAAATATGAAGACTTTTAAAAATCACACAACTTAATCTATATTCTACGTGAAATTAAAAATAACCCTATTTGTGGTTAAGTTTTCAAAAGAAATTAAGTTGTCAATACAGTTTATCAATACAATCACTCTACTTTCAACTATATAGAAAGACACACCCTTTCTCCACCTCCTGAACTAGCTGAATGATACCAGTTCCATTTTCCAGTGGCCAATGTAGTGGCTGAAATTAAAGGTTTCAGTCACTGTGAACTGCATTCCAATTTAGAGACACCTTTATCCTTTTAGTAGCATGCATTAATACAATGCTTCTTCTTTAAAAAACATTTGTAAGAATGAAAAGAAGTCTTCATCTAGATACTAATTTCAGTGACAGGAGCCGATTTGCAACCACTTTGAGTTGAAAAAGATTGTCACCAAACATGTTTGTACCTTGTTTTGTTAACAGAGTTTGTAAACTCACCCACACAGAAAAGCAAGTGTGCAGTGTGCACACAGTACGTGTGTTGCAGGCTGTGTTTGCCAGTGGAATTCATGCAGCAATAATGCTGGGGACTTGTCTTGCTGCAAAGCCACATTTTCCCTTCTTAGCGATCAATCTTTTTACAAATGAAACTAAACATCATGCACAGCAGAACGCAGAATATGAACATGTCACAGATCCTGCCCCTGACAAAGACTTTCAATGAGGAATAAACAATTATACACCTGACCACCGAGGCAGGTAACAAAGTTCTAAAATGAGTATAAACGTGATCACCTTCTGCAGAATTTAGTGTTAAGAATTACGCCTGTTAAAGTTCTGTAGCAAATGTTCAGGTAAACGTTAAAGGAGCTCTTCTAAAAAAGCACTCGGGTGAAAAACCAAAGCAGTAGAATGTAGCACTTTACGTGTCAGTCTGCATTGGGACAGGCATACCAAATGGTGATCACATCCATCATTTAAAAAATGGAAGTGCATATCCTGCCCAGAAACCCAAAAGATGCACTTTGCCTTACTTTTTCTGGAAAAATGATTTAAAGGTATTATTTATTAGCACAAAGCTAAATGGCTGGCGACCCCAACACTGCCTGAGGACACCAGTGAACAATACTTCAAACTTTAATTAGAAATACTACCAGGTTTAGGGTGACCAGCTATCCCAATTTTAAAGAGACAGTCCTGATATTTGGGGCTTTTTCTTGTGTAAGTGCCTCTTATCCGTCTGTCCTGATTTTTGACATTTGCTATCTAGTCGCCCTAACCAGGTTCCAAAACAAATTATTTTTTAAGAAAGAAAGAAAATGTGAAGAGAATATGTATTCTCCGATAGGGCCTCACTGCACTGCCTTCCCATTATCAGGGATGACTCCATGAATTAGGACACAAATGGCAAGCTAAACTAATACTCTTTAATACAATCCAAAAATCTTTTCTTGCAATATAGTCTCAAATGTATTCATATGTTACAATGAAACTGTTAAAATACTTAAACAAGGAGTGCGGGGGCACTTTTAAAGACTAACAAATTTATCACATGAGCTTTCGTGGAAGAAAATCCCACTTCGTCAGACGCTTGGAGATGGGTCATTTACAGAATGGACAGCTTTGTGAGGTTCAGTGTTTTTCCTATAATACTTCAAAAATATAGAAAAAGCAGCCTAAGGGTCATGCCAAGCAGATCATTTACTTTCTGACCTTATATAAAAAACAGCCACATTTAGAATGCATTTTTGAGGATACATCAGTGCTGAAATGTTTAAAAAGCACTTTTAAGTTATGCCATACTAAAAAAGTGCAACTCTTTCCACTTTACAGGTAGAGCCAACAGGCTTCCAGCTGATTTTCTTCTTCCTTTGAAGTGTAAACAAGTAGGGTCATTCACCTATGAATTCATGAAGTTGTTGTTAGAAATAACAAACTTCAACATATTTTACATAGTTTCATTTTGTTTTTTAACTCTAAGTATATTTGAAGTCAGTGATGCATCTGATACATAAATGGGATCCGTTGGTTGAATATGCTGTATTTAAACATTTTTTTCCTAAAGTTGCCAATACTTTAGTCTTCGTTATTCTTGTTTTAAAACTTGAGACCACTGTTCCATTTCCAACTTCTTGAGAAAGTAACCAACAAAAAGAGAAATTATTCCCAAGAATTCAGGAACTGAGAATACAACCAACAGAATGTCAAATAACCATCAGAATGCAATTGTGACAAACTGCAATTGTGTCCTGCAAAATTAGGGTGTAAACAGACCTTTTCCAAGTTAAGCATTCTCTTTTTGATTTAAGGTGTAAAATATTAGAGTCCTATTCATATCTGATGGCTTAGATACCTGTGCTTTAACAGTGTTTAACAAACACCACAAATATTAATGTTGTTTACTTAGGGATTGTTACTATAGTCTATAGGTGCACATATAATGTAATTATTACAAATATAATAAAAACTGAATATTAATAGGACATAATTATGGTTTTCCTAATAAAATTTTAGAATTACAATTTTATACAATATAAACACAAGTGCATTTTTTACAGGGTATGCATGCACAGGATCATAAATGCAAACAACATGTCTGCAGGCATATTTAAATCCTTTCAGATTAGAGTATGGCAGATCAGTGCAGGAAACTACGCTTTGACAAACAAGGAGTCTGATGGCACTTTTACAGACTAACAGATTTATTTATCGCATGAGCTTTTGTGAGAGAAAATCCCACTTCCTCAGACGCTGTTGAAGCGTTCTTCAAAGTGTCTGAGCAAGTGGGATTTTCTCCCATGAAAGCTCACGTGATAAATAAATCTGTAAGTCTGTAAAAGTGCCACAAGACTACTTGTTTGTTTTGCTGAACTAGACTAACACAGCTACCCCTCTGGAATTTTACAACGCTTTGAGTTAGTCTGAAGACCACTTCCATTTCAGATTTCGTAGTAATGAAGAAACTATCCCACAAATATTTCTCCAGAAAGCCAAAAAGACTGATACAGACCAAGCCGTTTAACACAAGGCATCTCCTGTTCTCATTCAGGCTCCATAATTTACACATTATGGAATCCTATGATCTGTAAATGAAAGAACCTAAATGAGCCAAGTATATTAACTGAACATATTTGATCAGTGCTGGAGTCTGTAATGCAAATCAGGAAAGAATACCTATTTCTCTGCACTATTTCTAAAAGGACTGATGCAGAATTGCCAGCTGGTCATCACATGAGTTCCCTCATGTTTGCCTCCAACAGGCTGAAAGCTGCCTATTTCTCCCCAGGTGCTGATCTCTCTTTTAGGCAGTAAAGCAGTGTTACTTTCAGAGCCTCTTCTCTATGAACTGAAATAATTTAGACTCTTTCTGAAAATAAAAAGCAACAGGAAAGCAGGCAGTGGGAAAACGGGATGCAGTGCCCATGTGGGACAAATGCATGCTGCCTAATTCACAGGCTAGTATTATCAGGAAAAGAGGGAATGCATAGCAAAGGGCATCCCCATGCGCAAATTAGTGCAGAATTTTGTTTTACAACCATTTGTTTATTGAAAATGCAAGAAACATTAGGTCTTGATTTACCAACTATGGCCACATTATATATTTCTATATACTATAATCCTGTGAAGTCAAAGACTTTTAGCCTTCAAAGTAATTGCAGTCTTTAGATACAGCTTAAGGGGAGCCAATCCTTGTCCATTTTCTCCACAGAAATCCTTCAGTTCTACAAGAGATCTCTAACCATCAAAAAGAAAGACATGCCATTCTACTAACATTTAAAACATTGCAGCTAGCTTGCAATGCCAGTCACATCGCACAGTGGAAACTGCAAGATTTCAAATGCAACTATGAGAGATTTTTTTCCCCCTAGTATTCCAACTGTCTGTATATGAAGAGCAACTACACAAAAGCCCTCAAGGAATCTCCTTGTTTTTCAGAACCTAGCATGTGGGCCATGCAGTCCATTACAGGCTGTTCTGAAAACCACTTGTGACAAAAATAAAAATTCCACACTACACTGGATGAAGTTTGAGACATTTATAGGCCTAATGCACAGAGAATGGCCTCCATGAATATTGGTCCCATACCTTACATTTTTGGTAGTATTTGACTTTTGCAGAAAATGAGAAGGATACAATGTACAACATTTCCAGCAGCAACCCTGGTATTGCCAAAGGTTTAAAAGGTATAACCCAGAACGTACAAAGTGGCTGCAAACCTGCTTTCAGCACCTCACATGCCAACCTTGGGTTTCTGCTTGTCTTCTTTTAGTATTACTGATGTAAAGCCAAAAACTTTACAAAAAAGTTATGTTTTCAATCAGAATAAATCCACTATTTAGAAAGACAAAAAGAGACTTATGAAGAAGTCTGAAAACAAGACCGACCTATACCCTGGGTGAGATTGGTTGGGTTAAGTGTCTCTGGCACTATTTGTCTTCACTATTGACAGACACTGTCACAACCCACCACACGATGCCTGCCTCTGAATGGCGGAGCTAGAATGCAAGTTAAGTGTATTAATAGAGAAATCAACTAGCATCCCAGCAAATATAATAAAGCAATCCAATTAACCAGTTATTAAAAAATAGTCACATAGATTCAAGGTAGGCTGGTTATTTTAATTAACCATTAAGCCCATAACAGTTTCAATTGCTTCACATTCACCTGCTAAAATGAGCAATGCTTTATACATCATTCAATCTGATTTTATATAAACAATACCCATTCTTTACACTCAAGTTTAGAGATACAAAAATGGTAATTTCTTACCTGGAACTTTTTGTTAGTGGTTCTCATCCACCAATTCAGTTTAGTAGGTTTTCCCACTCAGAGTGGTGTCAGAGGCAATCAAGCAAATCAGAATTCTACACCTCCTCAGCTGCTCCCTCTTCCAGCTCTCTCACCTTTCATTTCCTCAACTTCCTGACGTAACCAAACAATCTCAAAAGGAATAATTGTGCAATGTCTTGACTGGTGGATCAGAATTAGGAAAAACATCTCCAGGAAGGAAATGATCTCTTCTGTTCCTCAAATCTGCCAGTTCCATTCAAAAATGTAGTAATGTTGTCATGGGATTAAGTAAGGTTTTTTTATACCACTATGACAAGGCATTTCTCCCCAGTAACTACACGTAAGGTTTGTCCTCTTTTTCCTTGGTTTGTTTTTGCATGATTCTTATAAGAATGGTGCATTTTCATAATGAACTAATATCAAAACCTTCTTAATAGGTGGACTTTATTGGCTATACATCAGGCCAAAGTGAAAGCTGAAAGCTACTTTGGATTAGAACAGAAATGGGAATTAGAGACCTAGAAGTCCACTGCTTCTTCCATCGCATTTTTAGGAGTAACAGGGAATACATACTGCCAACAGAGGTTTCCAAGAAACAGAAAGAGTGTTAATGAGCAACTTCCCTTTCATTGACTCTCCCCCTACATATCTCTATATTATCACCATTACACACAGATTCAGAATAAGGGGGGAACATTCTTTCCTGAACTGCCAGCAAGCTAATTAGACACTGGCCTCTCCCCAGCTGTTGAAACTACTGTCATGATAGTGTGTGCCTAGAAGTGATATATTGGGGAGTGAAGTTTAGAAATAACTTGATGATAAATTATTTGTTTACACTGCAAATGCCCCAGTATGCCAGGCATTGTACTAACACACAGATGCAAACCTGGTCTAAAAAGCTTTCAAATCTTTATTTACTTGTAATAAAGAGAGAAGCAGCTGTTATTTCTTGGCTGAAATGGTTATAGACAGTTTTTCCCTGAACACTGTTCATTCTCTGACGTGAACCCCCCTTCAAATTCCATCCCCTGAAACATCATGAGAAGGCACTTCCAGTACATCAATCTGCTGCCTTGTGAAAAAGGAGACGGCACTCTGTCAAGCTGACTATGAACTGCAAGAACCGAAAGCTTTCTAAGAGTTTGGACACCAGACCAAAACCAGAGCGAGCTTTTTCTTTCTCATACTCAAACCACAACAGGACATCACAAACTGCTGTGTCAGCACTCGTATTACCTTGGAAGATTCTTGTAACTGCAACCAGTGACTGACACTGGCAATGTAGCTCATATAGAGTAAATATGAGAAATTTCTGCTACCAATATATGGGAAAAAGCATAAGAATGAAGGACATCCTGGTTCCAATTCTGCAAAAACTCAGTTTCCGTTTTCAAACTTTACTTGCAATTAACTGATTTGGATATTTTAGTATGATTATTACCTAAAAGCTTCTTCAGCTTTATGGAGGAAGATAAAATTAACCTACCCTTTAGTTTATGGTTGCAAGACTGGACAAATGACTGACTGTCTGGTTCTTACATTCATTAAGAAGTGGGCAGCAAAATATTTTCAGAATTGAATGTTCAAAAATTATTACGGCAAGTACCCCAAAGCAGCAGGGGAAGTTAAATTACCTCTCTATACCTGCCTCCTTATATTCCTTTTTGAAGAAAGGAGCAATCCATATACCCCCCAGCTGTAGTATACCTTTAACTTTTTAGCAAATAGTACACTACTGTAGATGTTTCAATTAGCATACTTCACAGGAACAAGCTTTCAAAGATTTAGAAGTATTACTCCTTCTGCTTAAGTGAATATCAGATTCCACCTGTTTCATAATATCCCATATCTCCAGAATGGTGCCTGATGGAACCCCACAGATTTGGGGGGGGGAGGGAAGGACAAGAGGAGGGGGGAGACATAAGAATGTGCATTCTGACACATCTTCAGGGAAAAATCTGACCACACAGCTCTATGCTACGCTCTCTCAAGATATCAATATCATTTATTTTTGTATATTGTTAGCATCAAAATATCACTCAACCTGTTGGATTATATTCAATATGTGGCAGATGCAATTTAAGAGGGTTCAGTGAACAAGCTTCAGGCATGTGGCCTTTGTGTCCCTGTGCTTACTGTAAGAATACAAATTGATTGTTTTATTAGAGATAAGAAAGTTGAGATAGGAATTGAAAACTGCCGGTTAACCAATAAAATGAAGGAAAGGTGTTCCTAATGGTGGGGAGTTTAAAAAAAAAAGAAGGATCTATTCCTCCCACTGACAAAATGGGAACAAGAGCTCAAGGAGAGACACTGGAAAGGATATGTTCCTTACTCCATCTCAAGGATTTGCTAACTCTCCTTTGTTAAGATTCTACTGAAGGGAGAAGAGAACAGACTACAGCTGGCAGATAAGCCACTCCCTGGAGATTTTCTGTGCAAGGGTAGAGAGGATTTTATTGTAACATATTAATTCAGAGAACAGGTTCACCTTTCACATTTACCTTTCAAAAAGCAATATAGCTTGAGGTGCTTAGGAACAAGGGCCCTTGTATTTGGAGCATTCCAAATAGAAGATGACAGAGTTTTTGACTTATTACTAGAAAAAAATGTAAGAAAAGAGATTTAGATTAGCATTTTGAACAAGAAGATAAAGGTTTGTTTAAACCAGTTTTGTAAAAACCCATGTCCTCCAAATGTGAAAAGTCTCATCAACATCTGAGAAATACACCAGGACAACTGGGCAACTTCTACAAAAGTTTGAAAGTGCTAATGACAGGAATAGCAGAAGTGTGGGTTCTTGGCACTCCAGCCACTGATCTAACTATAGCCTAGATTAAGACTGCATCATCTGGGTCTGCAGTTGAAAGGTCCTAATGAATCATCCATCTTGCCTGTAAGCAATATGCTCATGCTGGCTCACGTTACTCTTTTTCCTGCCTTCTGCATGAAGAAGCTTCCACATGCAGCAGTCTATACAAAGAGCTCAGAAAGCTAGTCTTCAGTGTTGGTGCATATAGGGGGTCCCTTTTCCTCCTCCTACCTTCTGGAAGTGTGACAGTACTTGGAGCCTGAGAAAGAAGCTGAGGATATCAATGTTGCAGCACAAAATTCTCTATTCCTAGTTGGTTATACTTGCCTGATTGACATTCAAAGAGTGGGTAAAGCTCTTCACCTGAATTGATGAATATGAGATACACATTTCATTGTTTATATTAAAATTATTAAATATGTTCATGAAAATCCAATCACCACAACTCAATTTTAATATTTTTTAAATTACTTGTAAGTTGTAAAACATATATTAAATGGTAAAGCTAGAAGTCTGTTACTGCTAGGCCATCATACCTTAAAACAGCCCATCCTGCTCCTCCAAAAATCTGAAAAGTTAACTGCAGTAAGATTTTTATGCAACACATTTATGCAAAACAAAACCTCAGATCAAAGCACCTGATGGAAAACTCTGATTTTTTCAGCCAGCTACTGTGTGGCTACAGAAGCAGAAAACAATTATGTTAAATCTTAAATGAAGGTCTAAAAAACTCTGACCACTCCCTAATATTTAATCTTCTCATTGCTTCCGGTAAAGGGTAGTAGCATAATTTTATTTATTTTTACACTACATACTAAATACTAGAAATATTTCTAGTTAACGACATCTCTTAAAAAATAACGTATTGAAATGGGCTTACCTACAGTGATGTAGGTCCAGTCTATAATATTACCAAAATACATTGTAGTTTTAGGACAAATAAGATATACAGAAAAGATTTACACAAAAGATTTACACAAAACACTAGAAAGATTTAGGAACAAACAGGCTTATGATATTGGAACTCAAAGATGGCAAGGTCACCTTCCCTCCCAACTTTACCATTTCCACAATGTTAGTCATTTGAATGAATGCCTGTGATTTTTTACTAACCACTTTGCAAAAGTGACAATCAAGATGAGCGAAAGGCCCATCTTGGTTTTTAAAAATTCATTATAAACACACACCTCCCCCAACCTATGGTCTACACTATACTATAGTTTATGTCAGCATAATTTACGTCTTTCAGGGACGTGACTAAGTCACCTCCCACTTCCCCCCAAGCCACACAAGTTACACCAATCTAAGCACCCATGTGGCCAGTAGGTCCACAGTAGGCCTTCTCCCTCCAACACAGCTTCTGCTGCTTGTGGGGGCTAGTGTAGGTAAGGAGAGCTCCCGTCATCTTCGAATGGCTACATTTACAGTCGTGCCACTGGGAGCTCCCTAGTATAGCTGTGCCCTTACACACATCCCTACAATACACAGATTGACCTTCCCCCCCTTTTTCCTGTTTGCAGATAGGAGCCTCATCCAGGTAGACTCCTTATATTGCAAAAGTCAGAGCCAGCTGTGGAAGCTGTCTGAAGAGACCTCAGCAGCCCTTAGACAACTGGGGGGGATAAGAGGGGTTCACTCAAAAAGGAACTGGTACAGCACAGAGGAAGACCGCCTCCCTCAAAAGGAGGAGAAATAGTGCCCTTCAGACTGAAGCACTGCTTCCCTTGGGAATATGGAGACCGTTGTGGTATTGGGGGAGAAAAACTCCTCTTTCACAGGAACAGAGGGAGGGCTGGGTAAGTGTAAACCACCACAACCGGGAGGTAGGGTTTCCCTTAGATTAGGAGAACCAGACCCTCCAAAATACTCAAGACAGACCTGTGTAGTGTTGTAGATGAGCCCAGTGTGGGCTCCAGCGTACTAACTCCAGCCTTAAATGTTACACTTCCCATGACTCCCTCTGCAGCTAGAGGACTGTGCTGGTTAAGGGGAAGAAGGAAGGCAGTGCCTCTGAGTATTCCTAGCTCAGACAAATCCTACGTACTCAGAGAGGGTTTCTTGCTGTGTGGATGAGGTGGCAGAGAGGACAAGAGACTCAAGCTTCATCTCGTCTCCCAGTGCCAGATCAGAAGTCTGCTTGGAAAGCATGCAGCAGAGAAGCACTGGTACAATGGCAGCAGCATGGAGCTTGCGTGCCAACACTAGTAACCCACCTGCTGGGGTCCACAGCAGAACCTCACACTCACTCCTCCACTCCCTCCTATTATTTGTGGAGGGGGCTGGATCTTCTCCTCCAAGTGGGGCAGTCACCAGTCAGGTCCATGACTTACCAGACAAATCCAATCTCTGAGACAAAGGTGTGTTTGTCCTGTCACTGACCACTGTCGGAAGACATAATACTGGACTAGATGGACCATTGGTCTCATCCAGCATGGCTGCTCTTTATGTTCTTCCCCTGCAACCTCCAAAACTGTTCCAACTTTGCAGGGAGAAGACACACATGTACTCCTACTAAGCCCCATTGTACTGGTTTGTTTCATTTTTGTGGGGAAGCTCCCAAGTTGTTGGCTTTTTTGAGGAGAGGCCTTCTCCCAAATTGCACCAGAATTGTTTTCTTTCTTTTGATGATGTGATGAAGGCAAAGAGGGAAGAACACTGCCACTGAGTGAGAGAGCAATCAGTGGGACACAATCATTCCGGGGTACAAAATATATCGGAAGGACAGAACAGGTCGTACGGGAGGAGGAGTGGCACTATACGTGAAAGAAAATGTAGATTCAAATGAAGTAAAAATCATAAGCGAATCCACTTGTTCCATAGAATCGCTATGGATAGAAATCTCATGCTTCCATGACAATATAACATTAGGGATCTACTATCGGCCACCTGACCAGGATAGTAAGAGCGATGATGAAATGCTAAGGGAAATTAGGGAGGTTATCAAATTTAAAAACCCAATAATGGTGGGGGATTTCAACTATCCCCATATTGACTGGGAACATTTCACTTCAGGACATATTGCAGAGATAAAATTTCTCGATACTTTGAATGACTGCTTCATGGAGCAGCTGGTATGGGAACCCACAAGGGGAGAGGCAACTCTAGATTTAATCCTGAGTGGAGCGCAGGAGCTGGTCCGAGAGGTAACTGTAGCAGGACCGCTTGGAACTAGTGACCATAATACAATAGCATTCACCATCCCTGTGGGGGAAAGAACACCTCAACAGCCCAACACTGTGGCATTTAATTTCAAAAGGGGGAACTATACAAAAATGAGGGGGATAGTTAAACAAAAGCTAAAAGGTAGAGTGACTAAAGTGAAATCTCTGAAAACTGCATGGGCGCTTTTTAAAGACACCATAATAGAGGCCCAACTTCACTGTATACCCCAAATTAAGAAACACTGTAAAAAAACCAAAAAAGAGCCGCCATGGCTCACCAACCATGTAAAAGAAGCACTGAGAGGTAAAAAGACTTCCTTTAAAAAGTGGAAGTCAAATCCTAGTGAGGCAAACAGAAAGGTGCACAAACAGTGCCAGCTTAAGTGCAAGAGTGTAATAAGAAGAGCCAAAGAGGAGTTTGAAGAACGGCTAGCCAAAAACTCCAAAGGTAATAACAAATTGTTTTTTAAGTATATCAGAAGCAGGAAGCCTGCCAAACAACCAGTCGGGCCCCTTGATGATGATAATACAAAAGGAGCGCTTAAAGATGATAGAGTCATTGCAGAGAAACTAAATGGATTCTTTGCTTCGGTTTTTACGGCTGAAGATGTTAGTGAGATTCCCAAACCTGAGCCGGCTTTTGTAGGTGACAAATCTGAGGAACTGTCACAGATTGAAGTGTCACTAGAGGAAGTTTTGGAATTAATTGATAAACTCAACATTAACAAGTCACCGGGACCAGATGGCATTCACCCAAGAGTTCTGAAAGAACTCAAATGTGAAGTCGCGGAACTGTTAACTAAGATTTGTAACCTGTCCCTTAAAATGGCTTCGGTACCCAAAGACTGGAAGTCGGCTAATGTAACGCCAATATTTAAAAAGGGCCCTAGAGGGGATCCCAGCAATTACAGACCGGTAAGTCTAACGTCAGTACCGGGCAAATTAGTTGAAACAATAGTTAAGAATAAAATTGTCAGTCACATAGAAAAACATAAACTGTTGAGCAATAGCCAACATGGTTTCTGTAAGGGGAAATCGTGTCTTACTAATCTATTAGAGTTCTTTGAAGGGGTTAACAAACATGTGGACAGGGGGGATCCAGTGGACATAGTGTACTTAGATTTCCAGAAAGCATTTGACAAGGTCCCTCACCAAAGGCTGTTATGCAAGTTAAGTTGTCATGGGATAAAAGGGAAGGTCCTTTCATGGATTGAGAACTGGTTAAAAGACAGGGAACAAAGGGTAGGAGTAAATGGTAAATTCTCAGATTGGAAAAGGGTAGCTAGTGGTGTTCCCCAAGGGTCGGTCCTAGGACCAGTCCTATTCAATTTATTCATAAATGATCTGGAGAAAGGGGTACATAGTGAGGTAGCTAAGTTTGCAGACGATACTAAACTACTCAAGATAGTCAAGACCAAAGCAGATTGTGAAGAACTTCAAAAAGATCTCACAAAACTAAGTGATTGGGCATCCAAATGGCAAATGAAATTTAATGTGGATAAGTGTAAAGTAATGCACATTGGAAAAAATAACCCCAACTATACCTATAATATGATGGGGGCTAATTTGGCTACAACGAGTCAAGAAAAAGATCTTGGAGTCATTGTGGATAGTTCTCTGAAGATGTCCGTACAGTGTGCGGAGGCGGTCAAAAAAGCAAACAGGATGTTAGGGATCATTAAAAAGGGGATAGAAAATAAGACTGCAAATGTATTATTGCCCTTATATAAATCCATGGGACGCCCACATCTCGAATACTGTGTACAGATGTGGTCTCCTCATCTCAGAAAAGATATTCTAGCACTAGAAAAGGTTCAGAAAAGGGCAACTAAAATGATTAGGGGTTTGGAGAGTGCCTCGTATGAGGAACGATTGAAAAGGCTGGGCCTCTTCAGCTTGGAAAAGAGGAGACTGAGGGGGGACATGATAGAAGTATATAAAATTATGACGGATGTGGAAAAAGTGGACAAGGAAAAGTTGTTTAAATACTCCCATAATACAAGAACCAGGGGTCACCAAATGAAACTGATAGGTAGCAGGTTCAAAACAAATAAAAGGAAGTTCTTCTTCACATAACGCACAGTCAACTTGTGGAACTCCTTACCTGAGGAGGTTGTGAAGGCTGGGACTATAACAATATTTAAAAGGGAACTGGATAAGTTCATGGTGGCTAAGTCCATAAATGGCTATTAGCCAGAAAGGGGTTAAGAATGGTGTCCCTAACCTCTGTTTATCAGAGGATGGAGATGGATGGCAGGAGAGTGATCACTTGATCATTGCCTGTTAGGTTCACTCCCTCTGGGGCACCTGGGCACTGGCCACTGTCGGTAGACAGATACTGGGCTAGATGGACCTCTGGTCTGACCCAGTACGGCCTTTCTTATGTTCTTATGTTCTTACTGCTATTTATTACCCAAAACAGCAGATTCACTTGCTGTATGTTTTACCCGTTTGTTGACTCCAGGCAGATCCTGAAAGAACAGTCTGGGATTTAACTCCCTTAGGGTCCTTTGAAAGAGCCCTGCCATGAGCTCTTTGGTTGAGAGCCCTACTCCTGTCATGTGTGGCACTGCACAACGGTGCTGAACGGTGGTACTGATGGCCACTAACAATACGTTATCCATTTCAAATACCCAGATTCAGCCCCTCACTTTTACAGTGAGACCCATACTTAACACTGTATAGTAAGCTGGAACAGTCAATAAATCATCTAAGCTGTTCAGTTCCTTAGAATCTTTGCAATCCAGCACACCACTTTTGATCCAGCTTCCTAACTTCAGCCTGTGAAATCAAAAAGCCCAACAGGCTTCTCGCAATGCTGACACAGAGTGGTTCAGTAAACATGGAACCTTCCTCCAGCATTTCCAAATAAACCTCTGACTGACATTTTCTTTCTTTAAAGGAAAGGACTGTCATTGCCGCAGTGTAAGCCAGACATGTTCTCAGCTTTGGAAAAGGATCTGGATTGACTGTCCGAGATACCCAGCAGTAACAGACATGCAGCTCTTTATCTGAGCTCAAATACTAAACATTGTCTTAATAAAGGAACACACACAATTAGCAGTGACACGTCTGTGGAGTTAACTGAAACACTCATTTTTAAATCTTTGTCTGCACCAGTGCTCAGTTGTTTGCTATACCTTTGAATCAGATTCATTATTAAGAACTGAGCTAAAATCTCTTGTGTTTTACAGAGACACATTGGAATATTTTGAAATCAAGCACTTGTTAAAAAAAAACAAGTTACCATAAATCTAATGACTAGAAAGTGCTACAGTAAACAATACACAATTAAATCCACAGATTGTTAGAAAAATATCTGGCAAAACATGAATGGTGATCAGTGCTGTAAAGTTTCACTGCCAGGTTTAAAACTTTTTCAGAGCTCAACCAGGAAGTCTGTTTACTGCACTGTGCCCTTCTGGGCCATGTTTTTATACAACAGGCTCATGCACATGAACCTATGCTGAAAGCTACATAATGCAGCAACCAGCACCCCCACCTCAAACATTAATTTTCTAGAGCATCAAGTGAAATGTCAGCACATCTCTCAAACTTGAGAAAACACTACAGCTGATCGTTCAGGACACCTCCACCCATTAGGGAAGAGGTATAAGCCACAGGCAGGCACGATGGCTGATTTGCCCTTTTGCTCAAGTGAAGCTGCTTATTGGCCTAGGCAGCTGCCTAGAAAGTTCCAGCCTTGCAAACTAGGGGCACTGTGGAGAGCACTGATGCCACCTCACGAATCAAAATTTATCCTTAGCAGCAGACTAACTTTTCCCTATTTATTTTTTAAACAACAATCAATAAAGGGGCTTTGTGCTTCGAGTTGAAAATGCCGTGCCTAAGGAGATGGGTCTCCTATTTCATAAATAAAGCTTAAGATAAGCACATTGCTTTTTACAAGATGTCACTTCTAAACTGGGTACCTAATTTAAATCTGACTTTTCAGACTTTTGACAAATAAGTTACATTTATATATTAATACACAAGAAAAAGATACAGAACATGCTACAACAGAAAAGATATTTAAGTGTGATTTAATCTTGGGAATGTCTTCAGGCCATACAAAAGAAAACATGGTAGTTTTTCTTCCGACAGCCTTATTTAAAAACAAACAAACAAACAAACAAACAAACAAACTCAAGGACAAAATGCCATCTCGCATTCCATTTTTTATTCTAAGTGGAATTCATTGTTTTACACACGCATTATTTAAAAAAAAAGTTCTAAATGGTGCCTACCATATCAGAAAACAGAGTGCCTTCTAGGAGTTAGTACATGCCTATGGGTGAAGACTGGACTAGTGGGAATAGCACAGTATTAAATTTCTTATTTTTAAGTACATTGTGCATGAAATGCAAGTATGATCAAGATAAAATTTATTGTAACATATCACTTGGTTTAATTGTTAGATGTCTCCTACAGTGAGCTTTCATTTATTTCTTCACGATTGTCTCAGACTCCAAACTTTGCCAGCACTGTTCATGTTGGCCAGACTAGCACACATCTTAAGGATGTAACAGAGCAAAGTGGAATGCTTACCAGCAGCAACGACAGCTGGAGGAGGCGAACCTGCCTCACCACCACTTGTTTGGCTCATGGATGCTACAGATGTTTCTTGAGAGGGTGGTAACTGCAACTCCTTTGGGAGGAGGTCATAGACAGATTCTGTGAGGAAAAATGGAGAAAAGGGGTTTAAATATTTACTTCTATCAACTGTTATGATTTGTAAACATGCATTATAGTAAAGATTTCAATCTAAAAATATGGACCATCAGTGTGGATCTCAAGAATTCTCCATAAGAAGTTGAGAAGCAAATTTCTTGGAGATCACTGACACAGAATCAAATACGTTTAAAAAAAAATTTTTTTTTAAAAGAATACAAGTTTTCAAGACTGAGCAAAAACTGGATTTTCCCTTTCAAGGCACAGATGAGTGCCCTTGAAACAATGTAGAGAATGCACCCCAGAACAAAAAGTACCTGAGAACTAGAGACAAAAAGTACCCTTAGTATTCAGGCACTGGAAACAGTTTCCAGTGGAGAATAAACTAATTTATGAAATAATGTAAAACCTTCCTATTTAATAAATCTTGGTCACAACTTAAATCACCCCTTTCATCACCCTCTCAAAAAAACGAAACCTATCCAAAGAAAGATTCTATATTGAAAAGGTATGAGAAAAAGAGCCAGAGGCACTAGAGATGCTGCTATTACTAATTGATAGTAGTAGTAATGTGTGAGAGTAATGTGTGAGAGTACTTTTAAGTATCTGTTGTGAAACAGTTATGGTTGCTACACATCATAAGCCTGGCACAACAGCAAAGTTTAAGACATCAAATCACCTAACGCCACATTCATTCTGCTTTTCCATATTTCCTGCTGACTCAAAGGTAAACTATTCATATATAATCAGGAATATTTAAAATGAGCCCAATAATAAAAGCTGCCACTGCATTCAGACAATAAGAATACGCCATCAATCTTCTTTACCATACATTTATTAGCACATTTTGTAAGGCCAGAAACATGGGTCTTCAGTAAGATATTAACTCACAAATATATAGCCAATTCTAAAAAAAGTGATGCACAAATGCATTTTATTATTGTTTCATGAACCCAACTTCAGCGTACAAATACTCTGATGTATATATGCAAGTGGAGCTTACATGCACATACCAAAATGCTTGAAAATCCTCTCTTTACATGTGTCAGGACCCTTACAAGCTTAAGCCAGAAATGTGCAAAATTCCATGTACATTATTGAAAATTTGTCTGGCCACAAACCACCATGCTGTCCAATAAAACCTAAAACAAATTGAGACTTGAACATAATTTCTTCCGTATCTGTTTAAGACAAAAAAGTTTTGGGGAATCTAACCTTGAATAAATATATTAAAATTATAATATATGAAATTAAAAATATAAGACATATATAGCAATGGCTTTTCATGGCCTCAACTTCAGAACTCTCACTGATTTGGAAGGTAAGTGGCCTGTGAATAAGAGAAGGTTAGGGGATGTCTACACTACAAAGTTAAATCAACTTAAATTAAGTCAACATCCAGCCACCACACTATTTAAGCTGGTTGGGTGTGTCCAAACTATGCTCATTGTGTTGGTGGAGTACATCCCTACTAGCAGCATTTGGATCATTGCAGAAAGCAATGCATTGTGGGTAATTATCCCACAGTGCAACTAGCTGTAGGGGTTTGGGGAAAGGCTTGCAATGCCTCATGGGACCAAAACATTATTGTAGGGTGGAATGGGAACATAGCGTTGATCTCCCATGATGCAGTTTCCTCCGTCTCCTGATAACAGCAAACAACCCATAGATTTTCATGCATTTTTTCCCAAAAGCCTGGCTTAGCTGCATGTATGGCACAGCCCATGAAGCACCGACTCCACTCAGCTATCCAGTCTCACTGTGAGGATTACACACACCTCGTACCTTATCCTGAAGTATTTCCAGAGATCTGTAGTAAATTAGGCAAGTTTTTCATATACAGTGTGGTCATAATTTGAGAGTAGAGCTGAATAATTTGCTAGTCTCATTAGGATTGCGGAAGATGAATAAATATTTCTCCCTAACAAGTCAAGTTGCTTCCACTCCTTTTCCTGTTTGGTCGAGTTGTAGTTTGCTTCCCCCTCTGGTTAGCCACACCTGTCAGTAAGGAGTTTGCCAGTGGGTGTGTGAATAAAATGTCCATCCTTTTAGCCAGTATGTAGTATCTCCTATCATTCTTTTTATTTGTGGGAGGAACTGTAGCTGGTGTCTCCCATATGGTGTTGGCTGGTTCTATTAATGCATCATCCATGGGGAGTGCAATCAAAGATGTGGTAGTATGTAGAATTTTTAGCAATTTGTGATGCGACTCTGTAACCTCCCCCAACAGTATCTCTAGCTCCTGTGCGACCCACTTGAACAGGTCATTTACTCTTTGGGTCCTCCACAGGAGTGGAGGTAGATGGAATCATGGTGGGAGGTGGTTCTTGCTCTCTAGTTGTCTCTGCATACTCCATTGCCTTAGAAGAAGTTGTTGGGCATGTGAGTAAATGACCTGTCTAGTAGTGTGGGAGGTGTGGGTCTATCATACACTCTAGAATGAAAGGAACAGGTTTCCCAGCCATGCAGGTCTACTTGGTACAGCATATGTAAATGACAACATGGTGGGCCATCCATGGATATGGGGGACGGGTCCCCTTTCTGGGCATATAGCCCCTTGACTCCACTGATGGTCTGGTAGGTGAAGAGTGCTCGAAAGAAAACTGAGCTTCCTCTAGGTCACTACCCTGACAACATGGAGTACATATTGAGAGTGCTGGGAGACTGCTCCAAATCCAAATGCGGAGAATACGTGAGATGAAGTTTGTGTGTTCTCTTCTGTGGTAGTGCAGCGGCATTCGGTGCCAGCACCACTGCTGGTGCCATATGCCGTTCCAGTGCTCTCCGCGCTGTTTCCTTTTCAGGTGCCACACTCAGTGCCGTGGTCCGAGACAGTGCTGTGGTTGGCGTTCAGGAGTTTTGGGTGCCACATCTCTTCTCGATGATATGTTGGAGGAGCAGTGTTTGTGTTTATTTCTCAAGTTCTCGCCTGGATGTTTCGAGTCTTGAGCCTTAAAGACTTAATTGTACCCAAAGAACCAGTTGCCTCTTTGGTACTGTGTGTTGGAGACACTGTGTTCAGCGAGCGCCTTTTCTTAGGAGCAACTGCCTCCAGCAGCAATGACACTCTCCTTCTGGGACCATGGGGCTGATTGTCCAAGACAGATTTGTCAGGCCCTGGATTGGAGGAGGGCCTGAGGGACTCCTTCATGAGGGTAAGTTTCGACCTCAGGCCCCTATCTTTTCTTGTCAGATTCAAGTTCCTGCAGTGGCTGCATTTCTTGCAAACATGGCTTTCCCCCAATCAGTGGGCTCACAGTGAATGTCCATCTGAGGCAGACTCTGTTACAAGAGGAGCACCTCCAACTCTGGTGAGCCTGGCATCTTAAGGGCTAATATCAGTGCAAGAATTAAAGAAATAACAGACTTGTTGCCATCAAGAATAATAAAATAACTTTAAAAAAAAAAAAAAACCAAAAACCTATCTAAAGAACTGACTAAACTAAGTAACATTCATGAATATTTTTCTTTCCAGGCCAACAAAATTTTCTGATCCAAAATTCCATCTTTGACCATGAACTGTTGAAAAGGAGCAGAAACAAGAGGGTCTCGCACAAGCCAAAGTCATGCAGAGGCTGTTGCATATGTAGCCTGGCCAAGTACTGCTAAAAGACCTCTGATCATTGATGCGGGAACGTGACAACACCTAAAGTGGAACACCCACAGGGACATCCCTTGAAGCGGAATCATTATAACCTATAGAATAGAATTAGTTTGATGCCCTCAACTGCCTTGGCAGGAGAATTTTATAGAATTAAAGTACATTTGCCACTAACTTTAAAGATCATTTTAGATGAGTCGCACTCTACCATTAAATCCCAAAATGATGTTAAAAGAATGTGACAGTTGAAAAGTCAAGCATTCAAAAGTTGGAAAACGTGGTCACTAAATAAGCAAGCTATTCAATATTTTGTTTTTTCAATACGCTCAACGTATGTCCCCCAGTCCTTATTTACTGCACATTATTCAAACCATGCTCCGAATACAGAATTTTAAATTTCCTCCCAGGCTTTCCTATGCTGTTCACCACTACAGTATTTGAGTACTTCACTTCAGGGAATTTATTTGCACAAGAGCCTTGCAAGAAGAAGGGGTATAATTATCCCCATTTCACAGATGGAAAACCAAAGCTCAGACAGAATGAGGTCAAAAGCGTCCACCCATTTAGGATCCTTTAGCTGTACATTATAAGCATTCTATGGCATTTTATACATTCAAAGCACAACTTCCAGCGACTTCAGCTGGAGCCATTGAATGCTGAGCACTTCTGCAAATCTAACCAAGGGACTTAAGTTGGACACTAGAAAATGAGGCATGTACCACTAAAATATTCAGTTGAAATGACTTATCAAGCTGCCACGGAGTTCCTGTGTGATGAGGCAGATGTAACATCCATTTCTCCAGGGTGGCATTTAACTACTTTTGCCATGAGATCATCCTTTTTGCAGTCCCTGCCCTTATTTACAAAATACCTTTCAGCTTTTGCAACAAATGAGAAAGGGTCCTATGAACCAGTGGTTCCTCAACTTTCCAGCTTATTGTACCCTTTTCAAGGGTCTGATTTATCTTGTATGCACCAAAGTTTCACCTCACTTAAAAACTGCTTGCTTACAAAATCAGACATAGAAAAAAATGTCACAGCACATTATTACAGAAAAATTGCTTATGTCATTTTTATCATGTATTTAAACAAGAAAGCAATTGGAACATAATTATTGTACTTTCATTTTAGCTGTCATATAAGAGCAATATGAACAAGTTATTGTCTCTGCCAAATTTCAGTTGGTACTGACTTCATGAGTGCTTTTTATGCAGCCTGTTGTAAAACTAGGCAAATACTTAGATGAGTTCATGTACCCTGGAAGACCTCTGCATACCCCTGGTTGAGAACCACTGCTACTTTTAATGAAGTCTCCTTCACTAACCAACCCTGATTCATCCCCAAGGATTGTTCATTATGGCACGAAATGAAGCTGGGTCTCTACAGAAAAATATAGTATCATGTAATTAAAGACTGTTTTGTAAGGCATGTGCATAAAGAGCACATGGTTTTTTGGTTTTGGGGTTGTTTTTTGTTTGTTTGTTTTTGTGTTTTGTTTTGTTTTTTTAAAAAAAACAGACAGCCTTATCTCTGGCATCTTCTAACTTTTCAGTGCTTGAACTTACCATTTCTGTGCAGATGCTTTCCACTATTATGTTTTAAAACCCTGGTAGATATGAATTTAGAATTAATGTTGTGAGGAGGTAAGTAACACCGATAAAATACGCTGTGTTAAACTTGAAAAACCTTGCAAGATGAGAGGCAAGTAAAAAAACCCAACATTTAAGTTCTGTGGTCACAAATATCTAAAAATATGCAGGTGGAAAGTAGACCACATATCCAAACCCAACAGTCTCCAGACTGTCTATCAAATACACAACCTTGAAGTGAAAGAAAGATGTTAGCATTTAAATGGAAATGAAATATACTTTGTATCCCAAACCATATCACAGAGCCCGTTTGTTTAAGTCACTGCTGATATGTAACTTTGTTAGCTAAACAATTTGAGCTATCATGTGGGGACAGAAGACACCTTGTCCTTGTAGGCAATAATCAGGTCTTTAGTCTGTTTCAGTTTTTAATCCTTTAATACTCCCAGTCCCTCAGCTAAACTGTGCATCTCCTTGATATGTATGACAGTGGGAAAGGGAAGCGAGACCAGGAAACAAATTGCTCTTGGTTCATCTTTGTTTGTGAAGTACACACTGTATTAGCACTCCAAAAAGAGCCTGAAAGATTTCAAACAAAATATATTTTGATGAACCAACCTGAGACATTAATTCACCTGACTATTCTGAGTAAAAAGAAAACAAAGCAGTCCAGAAGATTTAAATACCTGAGTTCTATTTCTTAATCCAGAGTTTTAAAGATACTTTTTACATTTATTTTAAATAGCACTCTGCAAACTACAAAATACACAGTTAACCAAAAGGTACGGAGAACAGAAGGCAGGGAGGGAGTTCACAGCGTAGGCCATTTTCAATGAGTGCACACACACTTCATTACAAAATAATGGAAATGACATGGCCCAAAACTATGCTTTACAGGGGACAGATTACAGCAGCAATCCCTATATTCCTTGAAACCAAACCATACTTTCCATAGTAAAAATTCTGCCACCTGTTCTGTTGTACTTATTCCTGCCCTATTCCATTAGCACTGTGCATGCATCCTCCCTCCCTGGTGCTTCAGCATTCCACAAGGACCTGAGACTGAGGGCTGGTGCAGTCTACACTAGAGCTTTGGCTACAAACCAGTGGCGGTGCACACACTACAATGCTTCTCCCACCAACCAAGACAAAAGCAAACCACCTGCAGCACAGCATCAGTGCAGACTGCCAGAACTGGGCTCCTTGAGCTAGCCCACAACGCTCCTCCTGACTGCTCTGCTCACTGCTTTGAACTCTGCTGCGCTGCCCTGCATTCCAGCTATGCAAGCATGAAACCCTCTCCTTTCAAAGCCCCAGGAAGTTCTCAAATTGCTCTGCATGGAGAGCTCACACAGCTACCGTTCAGTCAAGCTTGCTGGATCCCAGCAGCAAACTCATTCCTGCCTGGGCTACATAGGAGGGATGGATCATTCTCTTGGGCCTGTGGAGAGAACAGCGAGGGAATGAATCCTGCCCTGCTATGACAGGAATGCAGGCCGCGGGGGCTGCTGCTGCAGGGAAGACTCCCTCATGTGCAGAGGCAGCGAGTCAGAGCTTGATATTGGGGTGTCCCCCTCCCACCACTGGCGTACAAGTCTCCACTAAGCTGAGGTAGAAAAGGGGATACGAGCTGTCTGTGTACCAGCTTCTGCCTCAAGATCTGTTGCTTCCAGCTGCTGTCTGAACTTAGGCTATGTACACACGATAAACTTGTCCCGCAATAAGTTATTGCAGGACAAGGAAAGCGCTATAAATATAGCGCTTGTGTGTGTACATACGTGCTTCTTCTATCACAAAGGAGCATTCACCCGTGTGAATGCTCCTTTGCAATAGAAGAGCAGTGCATGGTGGCCACCTGTCCCACAATGCACTGCCCACAGCCAGCCCCCTAGTCCAGCTGGAGGCTTCCGGTGGCGGCGGGGGCTGCGTTGCCAGCCCCCACTGTCACCCGAAGCTCCGGGGCTGAGCTAGGGGGCTGGCCCAAACCGGCTGCCCTCACCAGTTCGGGCCAGCCCCCTAGCCCAGCTGCAGGGCTTCGGGTGGCGGCGGGGGCTGCATTGCCAGCCCTCGCTGTCACCCGAAGCTGAGCTGGGGGCTGGCCCAAACCGGTGAGGGTTCAAGCCAGCCTCCTAGCTCAGTCCAGGGGTTCGGGTGGCGGCAGGGGCAAGCGCCGCCACCAGAAGCCCCGGGGCTGAGCCAGGGGGCTTCAGGTGGCGGCGGGAGCCGCAGCCCCTGC
>ML685950.1:1888110-1914150 GCA_007922175.1 Pelusios castaneus
CCGCAGCCCCTGCCGCCATCCGAACCCCTAGACTGAGCTAGGGGGCTGGCCCGAACAGCCGGTTCGGGACAGCCCCCTAGCTCAGTCCAGGGGAGCCGCCAAACCTGGCAGCTCCCATAATAGTCAATTTCACTGCTCTGCTAGAGCAGTGAAATTGACATATTTGACAGCTCCAATGTCCCAGAGTGCCCTCGATTGGCACTCTGGGACATTTCCGGAGGCTGTCTACCACACAAAAAGTGTATACACGAGCATTACTGCAGAACAGCTGTTCCGCAGTAATGCTTACCACTCTCGTTTGAGTGGTTTTACTGTTGCGTGGCAAGAGGCTGTTGCCGTGCAACAAGAAAAATGATCGTGTGTACACAGTCAGCTTTATTGCGCGATAAGGAGCCTTACCACGCAATAAAGTGATCGTGTGTACATAGCCTCAGACACCATGTGGACACACACCCCCTCATCACACACTCTCCCTCCCCCGACACACATTTCAGTGGGCCTCTTTGTGTTTGTATTCAGCAATGTCAGTTTGGCTGTCAGAGCAATTCAAAAGCAGCTATCTAGTAGGGCGATCAGGGGACAATAGGATTCATCATAGCTGATGCTGTGCCTGCCACCGTGAGGCACTGCAAACTCTTGCCAAAGCATCCTGTGTTCAGTTGCACAGTGGAATAGCTACCCACAGTACACTGCTCCCTGTATCAAAGGAAGAGCTGGTCGCATGAATGCACTTCGCTGACCCAAGGAGCACAGTGAGGATATGCAATGATATGACTCACACTGGTATAACTTGTGTCAAAAAAACTCTGCAGTGTAGACATGGTCTTCAGAAAAGGACACAGACAAAAAACTAATCTCTTCTACCTTCCCTTCCTCTCCCTGGAAAATAACACTTTAAGATCCTTGCTCATCTCTCAGAACCGCCCAGGGCAGGATTGGGTTAAACAGCATCTACTTCATTAATAAAAACAATTTCTCACTCCTCTTAGCTTTGCAGAACCAAACATTTACGGGAAAGCAAGCTGGCATATATTCAGCCTTGTATGTCAGTAAAATGGTCAATCTCCCTCAGACTGGGGAACATATGATGAAGGCAGAAAAACTTGGAATCTGAAGAATCTGTCCTCAATATGAATGTTTTAGTTATAAAAGTAAACTGACTCAATTCAGTGATTTTATATCCTCGATTCGCCTCTCCCTTTCACCAGTGTAATCCATGAGCAACTCCACAGAAAGCAATGGAGTAACACCGGGTAAAGATTGGGTGAAAGAAGAGTCAGGCCCTATGTAGTGCCCTGTACTCCCCATTATCAAAGTGGCTGATACTTTGTGCCAGATTCATCCAATAGCTTCATCTGAAAAAAATGACTGATTTTTTAGACTAGGGGAAAGCAGCAAATCTAAGATGTACTACATGGGAAATTAGTTAAGCTGAAGGAGATAGCATGTAGTATAATAATTAGAAGGTGAAGAAGAACTTGATTAAAGGGAAGATGGTTTGTACTAAAAGAACTCAAGTTCCTAGAGGAAGACTACTCAAGGACTGGTCTTGGGACTTCTAGTTAATATTTTCATAATTGACCTTGGGATAAAAGCCAGAGTGTGCCAGTGAAATTTTCTGATACAAAGTTGGGAGAGGCTGTCAATACAAATGAGGATCAGCATATTATATAAGAACTGGATGACCCTGGGAACTGGAGGAATAGGTTGAAATTTAATAGTACAAAGTGTAAGGTCATGCATTTAGGAACTAATAAGAATTACTGCTATAAAATGGGGTTTATCAGTTGAAAATGACAGAATAAGAGAAAATTGGGTATATTAGACAATAACAGGCTAATACTATGAGCCATCAAAGTGATACAGTTGTGAAAAGGCAAATGGGATCCTTGGATATATCACACAAGGTATTTCCAGCAAAGATTGGCCAGTATTAATGCCATGCACAAGACACTGGTAAGGTCTCTCAATACTTCATAAAATTCTGGTCACCCATCTTAAAAAAAAAAAAAAAAATACAAACTGGAACTATTGCAAAGAAGGGCTACAAAGATGACCAGGGGAATGAAGAACTTTACAAGAGGAAATCAGAAGAACTAGGCTCATTTATCTCAGCAAATAAGGGCTGAGAGATGATATGACTGGGAGGGAGAAGAGCTAATTAAGTTAAAGGGCAACGTTAGCACCAGAACAAATGGGTGTAAGTTGGCTGTGATGCAAGTTTTCTCTCTAGTGCTTTTACATTAAAAATAAAATAGGCTTGGACAGGAAGTGGTGTGGTAATTTGTAACTGTTGACAATTACACTAGTAACGTCTCTGAGGAGAGATGCAGCCAGGCCTGTCTAGGCAGGTAGGAAGAACTCAGTGAAAAGAGGGACCTGTTTGGTCAGAATGAAGAGCAACGGATCCCCACACAAGAGAAAGCAAAAGCTTGAGAGAGGTTGCCCTTGCTGACCCCGTGAAGGAGAAATATAGGTGCAGTTGCTCTAAAGTGATCATGAATATATTTAGGCTGGGAATTAGAAGGAAGTTTCTACCATCAGAGAGGAGCAAGGCTCTGGAACAGGCTTCCAATAAACATAGTGGTGGTGAACAATCTAACTGGTTTTAAGATGGAGCTTGATAAATTTGTAGATAGGATTATATTTCTGGATTGCATGTGACAAGAGGAGACTGGATTTGATGACCCAGGAGGTCTCTTCCAGTCCAATGTTCCATACTCCTGATGCCCAATGCAATTCTCCACCCCCACAAAAGCTACAGATTCCATGATTTGTAATGATATTTGGTATTGGTCACATTGCATTCTGAGATAGCTTCAAGGAACTAGGAAGTTGCAAGTAGGCTTCATGGGTGGGGAATCTAAAGTAAACATGTTCATTCCAGAGGGGCAGCCATGTTAGTCTAGTTCAGCAAAAACAAACAAGAAGTCCCATGGCACTTTTAAAGACTAACAAATGTATTTATCGCATGAGCTAAAGTAAACATATTTCTGTGCTGGATGGTCCCAACAGATTGGACAGTAGCATAGTTGTCAACATTTTGCGGGGAGAGGGGGGGGGAGAAATCAGGGAAAATTCTCCAAATAAGCTATAGCATTTGAGAGCTACAAGACATTTGTCCGAGCATTTTCTTGTTATTTTAAATACGAATAACCTAATTCAGGACTTTGAAGTGTCAGGAATTAAGATTCTCATCCCAATTTCTGGAGGCCCATAATCCTTCAGTCCCACAAAAACCTAGCTACACAAAATGTGCCAAGCAAGAGGCAGTGGTGACTATTGCCCCCAACCATCCCTATGAGCCTCTGAGTTCTCCATTGTGACTCAGTTGGCAGGGGTGGAAGTCAGCAGCCAACTTCCCTATGGCTCAGCACAGCAGACCCTAGCAACTGAACACCAGCAATTCTTGGGGTCAGGGCTGTTGGTACCTGGAATGCGTTTGTAAAACACGGGACTCTCTGAATCAAAACGAAATCCATCATAGCTCTGCTGGAGGGAAAAAGTCAGCAAGTTCTTCTCATTTTAATAATGCAATCCACTATTAAGACCCTTTAGCAGCCGGCACTAAAATTAGGGACCTTAACATAATGTACGCTATTCTCATTATTATGCCTGCCAAGAATTCCTCCTCAATACAAAACCAGTATTGCCAACTTATGATTTTATCATGATTTATCAGGAGCCTCAACATCTGGTGCTCCTCTTTAAAGTCCCAGTTCTTAGAATCAGTTAGACAAGCATCTAACCTTTCTTTTTCTTTTTTTTTAAAGTAACTTTCTACCCTTCACAGTTGCAGAAGAATCTTTAAAAGATTATCAGAGTGTATCCTAAAAGCTAAAAAGAGGGGGAGCAAACAAACACCACAAAAATTATTTAAAATTTCAACTTCCAATTCAATACCATATGCTATGGCCAAGTCTACACTCCAACCTTTGCCAGCACCGCAATATTAGTGGTGCATGTTCACACTTACCCTCTTTGGATCAGTGTGCACATCCACCAACATAAGGGAGCAGTGTTCAGAGTTGAGATTCCCATGCAGCAGGGAGCTGAGACACAACAGGCTTCTGGGCTCCCATTGGGCTGCCTCAACTCTCCCTCCCCATTCCCCCACGTAATTAACCTCTAACAGCTAATGTAAGTAACACTGCATCTATACTGATACGGCATTGTCCTGATTACACCAATGGAAGTCCTATGCCTCTCGTGGAGGTGGAGTTATTACATCGGAGTAACTGGGCACTTACATCAGTGGGACAAACCTGCAGTGTAGACACTAACATAGTTAGGCTGATGTAAGGCAGCTGACATCGACTAACGGTTAGTGTAGACCAGGCTAATACGCATAAAACATCGGTTGTTTGGGCTTTATTTGAGCACTTAGAGCCATGTGGCTTCAGTTTGGGATGTCATCTACTGCACCACCAAGAAGATGATGTGGCTGCAGGACAATGGGAATGACACTATGATGCAAGATGTTCCTGTAGTAGCTTCACGTGGTGCAGTTCCATTTCTGGGCTTGGGAAACCAGCATCAATCAGTGATAAAGAAGCCTTCTGAAGACCTGGGATGACCAGCAGTAGAGACAGAACTTTAGTGTGGTGAAAGACAACCTTTTGTGAGATCTTAAGATAGTGTACCAATTTGAGGAGCCCTTTATCTGCTGAGAAGCAGGTTCCCACTGCCTTTTAGAAGCTGGCCATCTGTAAAGGATACTGGTAGGTAACCAACTAATTTAGTGTATGGAGATCAACTGTTGAGACCATTGCCATAAAGGTGTATGATACCATTCATTTTACTGATCACATCTTCACCCTTCAGCTCAGAGATGCCTCAGAACAACAGTCAGCACTGAGACTCTCCAACCAGCTAAAACTGGCTTTTGACTACTGACAGTGGATCTTCATTTATGCTATTTAACAGAAGCATCACATTATGTATCTGATGTTAGGTAAATATCCACTAGCACCCAAAATATAAGAATACTATTACTGATGACCTTATATTATGCAGTACTGTGAAGAATGAAAATCCAAATCTCTTATATTTGCCAAATGTCCAAGATCTTTATTCTACTTGTTTAAAATAAAGCTAATTCCTTGTTGAACTAGTATAATGTAAATTATCGTGTGCTCTACACCAAAAAGTGAAACTTTTCAGAGCACATAAGGGAGTTAGGCACCTGATGTCCATTGATTTCCAGTGGGAAGTGGGCATCTAACTCTTTTAGGTGCTTCTGAAAAATCTTATTCCATATCCCTCCATCATTTGCTTTACTGCAAAACGCTACTTTGGAAAACTGCATATAAATTTATATGAGCAATTCTTCCTGAATTAAGACAACTCAACAAACAATGGACTGTACTATTTT
This sequence comes from Pelusios castaneus, assembly GCA_007922175.1. Taxonomy (NCBI): domain Eukaryota; kingdom Metazoa; phylum Chordata; order Testudines; family Pelomedusidae; genus Pelusios; species Pelusios castaneus. Next base: position 1,893,485 of record ML685950.1, read on the forward strand.
GACCATTTGCGCTCAGTTTTGTGCCTTCAGAAACGGTCCTACTGTACCAATCTGACTGACAATATTTTGCAAGCTGCTAAGTACTAGAGTGAAGTAAGAACCCAGTTCAACTTAACTCTTCATTTCCTGGGTTTCTTTAGTTGTCCGATGCTTAATGTGTGCATAATATTTAGATTAGATTAAAATTACTTAGTTCAAACAGTTTACTGTTATTAAAGCTACTCTGTGCGAATGTCTGAAATAAAAGTATAATTCACTGTCTGAACTGTTTTAAAAAAAATAAAAGTAGTCAACAAGATCCCCTTTGACCAGCTGACCTGAATTCAGAGGTTGATTAAAAAACAAAAAAGACAAGGGAAGAAGTGTGACATACTAGCAAAGTCTCTAAATAGAATGTCTTGATGAGAAATCCAGCCCTCAATCCTCAAGTGCAACCTGAATTTAAGGAGAAATCTGTGAAATTGCACCAAACAAAAGAGAGAGAGAACTTGTTGCCACACACTTAGAGCCCTGCAAATCCACAGATATCCGCGGATACAATGTGGATATCTGCTGACCATTTTTTGCAGATGCAGATCAGATACGGATCCACATATTTTAATCTCTGCAGAGCTAGAGCTCTGCAAATACGCAGATATCCACGGATATATCCACATTATATCCGCATCCGCAGATACAACGTGGATATCCACAGACCATTTCTTACAGATCAGATATGGATCTACATATTTGTAACTGCACAGGGCTCTAACTCACACTCACTACGGGTGTGACGCTCATGTCAACTCATATCTAAAAAGAGTACTGGTAGATGCCCCGTGCAGTTCAACTCAGCCCTCTTTATTGTAGATAACTTATTTACCACACAAAATAATTTAGACATGCAACAACCAACAGCTCATCACCATATTTTAATTACAAAGTTATTCTTAAACCTACTTTAATTTATTCACGAAAAATATGTTTGCAACAAAATAGCTACCCAAATGTTGAACTACATTTTCCAGACCATAAGCCCCAGTCTCTTCCTTTGCTCTCATCTAAACAGAAGAAAAATCCAGATAATAGCTCTCTCTGGTCATCTTGCTGCATAATGGAACTCAATCAATTTATAGTCCATCAAAAAAAGGGAATATATTTCATCATCCCTCTCTGCACTAATGAGTTTAAAACTTAACTTTTTGCATTTCCTTTTCTGTTTGAAATTTTCCTGACGATTAAAGGGCCCTTTTAACCATCCCTCTTCCCTCCTATGTTGTCTTGACTCAGAGTGAGAACAGTAAGTCTCAGGGTTATTCTAGATCAAACCAAGAGAAAAATCGGCTGGTCAGCAAAAGTAAAAACACATACCCTCATTCATAAACTGCACACAGATTGGCAGTGACCCGTTTCCTATCCCATGCATCTATTCAGGCAGTTATCAGACTCAGTATTTACAGTATGCCTACAAATTTCCCACTCCCCTCCCCCATCCAAACCCCACAGTGCTAGCTTGCCAGAGGCTTCCACACTGCACATATCAAACCACTCAGATCAAGGACACAAGGGGACAGGACAGATGTGTGAAAAAATAATATTTTAGATGCTGTCAAATTTCTTCAAATGCCCTTGCTCCGATTATCCCTCACTCCTAATCTCACAGCTGAGGTCAGCTGTTGCAACTCTTATCTTCTTGCCAGCTACACTGGAAATTCAAAAAATGACATTTCACATGGCCACACTGACCAGAGGGAATGAGTAACATCCAAGGCACCAATATGTTCTACATCAAGGACAATCAGGATTTTGTTCTATGGGATGATTGAAGACAGATACAAAGTAAAGCTGTACGTATTGTTTATAAATGGTTCAACTGGAGTGAATGAATAACTGTAATTTAAAATTCACATAGTTTCGGAATTAGTTAGCATGATGGTTCACCAGAAATAAGTTACCAGGACCAAACCAGTAAGCCCTTTTAAAATTTATAGTTCACACAGTGTAAATCTAAGGTGAGGGCACATACCATGTCTATCTTAAAAATCTACAAGCCACCAAGAAATTCTCTGAGTATACACACATCACCTGTTAAAGTAAGTCACATGTGTGAGAAGGATTTAGGAATACATCTTCAGCAGGCGTTAATTCTCACATGACAGTTTACATCATCTGAGGATCTACCCCTTTGGTTTTTTAATGAAAATCTGTAAAAGTTCAAGAAATGAGTAGCCTCTTACAAAGTCCTGCTTCACCCATGCAATGAAACACTAGCTTTTGTAGAGAGGCTCTCGTAATTCTGCACATCAGACACTAAAGAAGAATCATCTTCACTGCTTTCCTAGCACCCCTTTCTAAGGGTTCTAGTGTGTATTTGTTTTTTTTCTGTTATACCCAGGTTCTTATACTGTCCTCATCACCATAGCATCAGAGTACATTTCAGAAGTACAGCAGAACCTCTGAGTTATGAACACCTCAGGAATTAAGACAACAGAGTCCTGTGGCACTTTTAAAGACTAACAGATTTATTTATCGCATGAGCTTTCGTGGGAGAAAATCCCACTTCGTCAGACGCTTTGAAGATAGGAAAGTTACAGAGTGGGAGGAAATTAAATGCAGGGGAGTGTATGACATAGCATCAGGTCAGGCTGTAACAGCAAATCAAAGTATTTTGATTTGTATGTCATACACTCCCCTGCATTTAATTTCCTCCCACTCTGTAACTTTCCTATCTTCAAAGCGTCTGACGAAGTGGGATTTTCTCCCACGAAAGCTCATGCGATAAATAAATCTGTTAGTCTTTAAAAGTGCCACAAGACTCTGTTGTCTTTCTACAATAGACTAACACGGTTACCCCCTTGGAATCAGGAATTAAGGTTGAACAAAACACATGGTGATTCTTTCAAACGTTTAAAAGTGAACACTGACTTAATACAGCTTTGAAACTTTACAGAGCAGAAGGAAAATGCTACTTTGAGCCATCTTCATCAAAATGAAATAAGCACAGAAACCGTTTCTTTACCTGACCACCTCTTCTTTTACCCCATCCCCTTTTTTCTGTAGTTTATGTTAAACACAGTACTGTACTGTGGGTTTGGAGGGGGCTCAGCTGCTGCCTGGCTGCACACTTGCGGTTTCAAACGAAGTGAGTGGTTGACTGATCAGTTCGTAACTCTGGCGTTGGAAACTCTGACATTAAACACACGACTACTGTTTGTCACACATTACTCGTCTGCTACTTAATGGGACAATTATGAGCTTTTTCAAACTTATTTTTGTAGTCATTTTATTCCTACTCCAAAAGCGTGTGTGTTTGTTACTGAAGGCATAGTCAACAAAGCATCCCTTGCCTTTGGAATAGGAAGCAGTGGGGGGGGGGGGTCAAGGGGGAGTTCACTGCACACCCTTGGATAGGCCCCAAAGAAATCTGTCTACTGCACAAACAAGCTTTCCCTTTGCCGCAGACAGTTCTAGCATGCCTGGGAAGCAAAGTTGTTGACCAGAGTCCTCCTGTAAGAGCTTCAGGCAATCTTTTATGGTCAAAACAGCTGTCACTTTGGAATGAAGACCCTCCTGCTAAAGAACAAGCCTCACCCTGGAATCCAGGTACAGAGTTGGATTTTACACTGCCCCTGCAAAGGATGGGGGAGGGGACAAACAGATTACAGTCTTACTACAGCTGCTAATGGATTGTTGCGTAGTAAAATTTAGATCAATTGTTGTGTAGCAGGTTGTGTGTCAAGTAGGTAACTTGCTGTCACTCCCAACCCCAAATATAACTGCACTGAAGTGATACTATATATGCATAATTGATACAGTCCTCTGTAATCCTTTGAGATGAAACAAACTGTTTAAGAACCTATAGTTCAGTTCTATTCTAAAAGTGATTTAAAAAAATATTTTTTCTTCTTGTGGCTGTCAATGTGATTAGGTTTGCTTTTTTAAATCCCAGGAATCAGGCACTAAAATATATAAATAAATGTTAAAACTGCAAAAACCAAGCTCTCAAAAATTACAAAATGCCAGAATTAAGATTACTTGTGCAACTTCGTGATTCTGCATTATGATACAATCTTTAATTACATGACATACTATTATTCCCATAGGAGCCCTGCATCAAGTGCACTAGATGGACCAGGCTCTGGGGATGAATCAGAGCTGTTCAGCGAAGGAGACTTACCTGTGGGAAGGAGAAAAGGTGGTGTCTAATGGTTAAAGTAACTATGGTCTTCAGCCAATCTTCATTAGCTTTCCCACACTAAGCACCAACCGCAACTTTTTTGATTGTTTAATTTTAATTAATAAGATGATCAATTTCTATGCCTTATCTATCCAAAATTTGCTCACTGGCCCCCCGAGTGAGAAAAAAATTGCAGTATGTCCCCTCATATGAAAAGGTTGGACACCCCTGCGTTAGAAGTTTTAAGAATTACCAACTCTCTCCTGCAAAGAATGATTTTATTTTTATTAAGTAGAGATAACCTGAAAACTAATCACATTTGCAATAAAACTTCACATGTACTCTAACCATCACCATGGTCCTGTTTTACATGGTCTCCAGCTTGTCTCAAATTTTACCCTCCACCTGACTGTAAGAGCTGAAAAATATTTATACTTCCTGGCTAATACAGATTATACTTTATTTGCCTTTCTGCTTAAAAACCAAGTTTAATGTTTGATGCTAAACACTGCTGTATATTTAGTTCATTACAAACATTAACGTTTAACAAAGAGGAGTCATCAGCACCATATGAGAAGGTATTATGCACTGGCACAGTCAGAATTCATAACTAGAAGAGCCTCCTCGTTGAATGTGCGCTCTATATTCTAACCTATCCAAAAAGTAATGAACGCTTTCATGCTCCAGCTATTTTTCTATTATATCCTGAGCACACAGTCAGGAGTGGAAGAAAGTAAAAGTGAAAAGATGTGCATGCAGATCAAGCTCCTACGGCAGAATTTTAAGTAGTCTCAAATGTCAACTCTCTCAGAGTGACAATACTCAGGCAGGATTCAAATGGAGTGAAAACAATGTTGAAATTCGAGACCACTCAAAAATCCTGTCTAGCAAGTTTGTTTTGTACAATATTCAAGCTTACTTGGCACTCAGACTTTTCTTTTATTGTAGTTAACTACTCAGCAGGAAAGGATGGCTGTAAAACAAGTCAGAGGACAACCCGCAGTTAGAACATGGTCAATTGTTAGGAGAAGCCACTGAGGTGTTAGACATGGTCCAAACTTGTGTTTGTTAACAACAACATTTCTATAGCTCCATCTCATTTCCACATCTAAGAACTTCCACTGTTTCTCCAGACTACTGCTCCTTCTCAGACATGCACATGAAATATCTCTTTAGCCACCACTAATATTAGCTATGACCAATGAGAACCATGCTTATCAAGTTGGGAAATAAGTCTGCTAGATGTTGCATTAGGAAAGAACTATACAAGGAAAGATTAAATTCAGATTTAACCTGTTTTTAAAAAGAGCATTTATCATCTGTTAAGAACAAGTTCTTCCCCAGACAGGCATGTACGAGGTTCCCAAGAAATAAGCAGGAGCCCAACAAATCCATTCAAGGGTTGAATTTGGTTTTAGAAGTTCCCTTTCTGCATTACAAACAGGGAGTCCGGTGACACTTTTAAAGACTAACAGATTTATTTATCGCATGAGCTTTCATGGGAGAAAATCCCACTTCATCAGAGGCTTTGAAGATGTGGAATTTACAGCATGAGAGGAAATTAAATGCAGGGGAGTGTATGACACAGGATCAGGTCAGGCTGTAAAAGCAAATCAAAAAAGGTGTTGGGATTCAAACACTGAGGAACAGCACACAGAGGACGGTGAGGTCAAATCACCTGTTGTAATGAGAATAAAATCCATATTCCCTGTTTAACCTTGAGGCAATGGAGTCGAATTTACATATAAATTCCAATTCTGCAGTTTCTCTCTGAAGCTGTGATTTGTTATTCATTTGTTTGAGCATAATTATTAGCAAGTGGTCAATGGAGTGGACAGGGAGTCTGAAGTGTTCCCCTATTGGATTTTAAAGGCTGTGATTTCTGATGTCAGATTTGTGTCCATTTATTCTTTTGCAAAGAATTGTTTGTCCAGTATATAAGGCAGAGGGGCATTTCTGGCACATGATGGCATAAATCACATTGGTGGACGAGCAAGTGAATGAGCCCTTGATGGAGTAGGTGGCTCTCATTACAACAGGTGATTTTACCTCACCTTCCTCTATATGCTGTTCCCCAGTGTTTGAATCCCAACACCTATTTTGATTTGCTGTTACAGCCTGACCTGATGCTGTGTCGTACATTTCCTTGCATTTAACTTCCTCCCATTCTGTAAGTTCCCCATCTTCAAAGCATCTGACGAAGTGGGATTTTCTCCCATGAAAGCTCATGCGATAAATAAATTTGTTAGTCTGTAAAAGTGCTGCATGACTCCCTGTTTGTTTTGCTGACGTAGACCAACACAGCTACCCCTTTGAAACTAAACTAAAATGTTAATTGAACACCTCTTGGCAACATGCAAATGCTGCTGGGCAATTTCAGAAAACCTCCCAGATACCTCAAAGACCATAGGAAAACTGTGAGAACAGATGGTTCCTTGTTCATTTCCCTCCACTGGGAATCTCCCATAATTTCTGATACCATGTTCAAACTGGGTTTTTCCCCCTCAAAATGGTGGCTGGACTGAAGAGTCAGCTCTCCTCTTGTTCAGCAAGAAAAGTTTCTGCAATAGCTTTTGAACAGCCATCATAGTGCACTGAATTGAAACAGTGGAAGGCACACATGCAGAGAACCAAGCAGATGCACAGTTCACACTGTAGGAAAAGGTGCACATCCCCCATGCAGAAAGCAGCTCCATGCACAGGAAAACTAACTACCAGGCGGACTGTTGCATTTGGATTTGGATCACAAGCGCAAGCTGGGGGGACAGAGTTGTTCTAGAGACCCGGTTGCTGCAGAATTTCAGGATGAGACACAATAGCCATTTGTAGGTCTGTGGTTAGCTAGCCCTGACACTGCAGCATGAAACTACAAGAATGAGAGCCTCTTTAGCCCCAAAACAGTCAGTCACTGCTCTACAGGAGCAATCTATCCCTAGCAGTTACCAACTGGACACCAAATTGGCATCAATCTGTCCACAGTTAATGCTACTGGCCTGAAGGTTTGCAGGGTTTGTCTACACTTCTAGCTGGAAGGTGTCATTTCCAGCTGAAGGAGACTTGCCCACATTAGCTCTGATTGACCTAGCAAGCTAAAGAGTGCAGCTACTTTAGTGCACGCGGCTAGTCACTATGACTACAAGCCTAGTGTCTTGGACAAATAAGTACGCAGGACAGCTAGATTGTGCCAACATCCCTAGGCTCTAGTTCTAGTATGCTAGTTTGATTAAAGCTAGCCCCAAAACTTACCTGCAGCAAGCCAGAGCCAGGCCCATTGGAAGATGTAGGACAGGTTTAGGGCTAGTGGCCACTCACTGCCCTGAAAGTGCACACAGCTGTGATGCCTTTGCAACACAGCCCCAAGAAGGGCAGGGGGGGCCAGGAGCAAGGGACAGAAAGCAGAGTGAGGCTTAAGTGCTCTCCTGCAGGGAGGGGGAGCAGCAGGACTCTGGGCTCAGCTTTAGTGCGGGAGGGATGACATACAACATGAGGCAGCCAGGAGCCACCTCCAATCTGTAAGCTTTGCTTCCTGCTTAAGTGGGGCCACGATCTGCACAGCAGAGGAGCCACCAGAGCAGGAAGGAGTGTGTGTTCAGCCGGGCAACAATTGTGCTTCCCACCACTGCACTGGCTGCCTGCAGCAATGCTCCTCTGCCACTGGGAATTCAGAGCTAAATCCCAGTCAAGCTGGGGCCACATGCACACAGGAAAAGAATAGTTTATTGTGGGTTCAGACCACCCAGACCTGCAGTGTCCTACGACCTAGTATCTGCACACTAGGTTAGCACATATGCAGTGTGAACACAACAAGAGAGTTTGGCTTGAGCCTGGGTTCAGACCAGGCTTCAACTGCCAGCTAGACATACCCATAATTTTCAAGGCAGCAGGAAAAGCCTGAAAATATGAACCCTAAAGGCTAAAAAAACTGGAAGGCAAATAAAAACAATCTAAGTTTATTTATTAGCTTGTGATTTTGGGGGACATGACTCATGACTATGAATGCTTGCAGTTTGTAATACTGCAGTTACTGAAAAAGACATTTGGACGTAACTCCATGAGATTGGGATAAATAATTGCTAAGATTAACAGATAAATTAAATGTTTTACACCTCACTATCAAAGGGCATGTTAGCTGCACACCAGTTTGAATGCTACATCTGCTTAATATGAAGGAACCTGCTTCAGTGCATGACATTCCAAACAGAAAAGCACAATGTGATTTCAGATAGTTTAGCACCGGATGCTACGGTGATATCCCATGCTAGTCCCTGGTATAAACAGGTAGAATGCAATATAAATGCCTTAGACAGATTGCCAAAAATCTTCTCTTTTGTTGTTCAATGTTTGGATTTATTTTTTAAAGTTTTCCCTTCTTCTCTGTCATTTTAAGTCTAGCCACATGGAAGCCACTGTGCAAACTGAATTAGGCATTTTCCCCATAATGAAACGGAGCAACTGAAAGAAGGAAGAATTGACAGTACTGGGTATCATAATGGGAACTAAATGGTGACACTATCCTCAGCAGCCACTTGTGTTGCACAGGATGGGGCAGAGGTAGTGACTCTGCCACATTCGTGCAGAAGTTATATCCACCCAGCGTTGAGTTTTCTGATTTTTATTAATCACTGAGCATGCGACATCAGTCCCCACTGGTATATTTTACAATAAAACTGTTACCATGTTACACAGAGACCGTCATCGTCAGAGCCCACCTCCTCCGACCAATCACAGCTGCCATCTCTGGATCCCTGTTACTAGATTCTAAGACCCTGGCAAAATACTCAGCATTTCTAGGAAAATTCCCTAGGGCCAAGTTAAGGCAATTTGGTGCACAGCATGCTACACCTTGGGACTCCTTGCTCCTCTACTACTTGGAGTGGCACTGCCGGGGAACTGTGTTAATCTCAAAGTGGTCAGAACAACAATACAGGGCCCCCTTCTCCACTCCCTGTCAGGAGAACAGCCCTTCTCCCCCCACTAACAGGCATGACAGCAATCACTCACAACCAGCTGCAAGGGTATCTGCTTGGGTGGCGAAAACAGACTCACTGCATGCTTCTTCTGACAAAGAGTCCTTTGTTGGGATGGTGTTGGTGGGAAGGCCCCCAGATTAGTGGATCTTAAAGTCAATACACCAGAGATGAATGGGACAATTCATGTATGCCAGAGCTACTGTCTGAGGCTGTCTGCAAATTCAGGCAGATTCCTCCACATAACTTACACTCAATTCACAATGAAGTTTTGCTTCCTAGCCATGAAAAAAAGATTATATTAAAATGAGACTGATGTAAGTGTAAGCCTAGGCTCTGGGACTCTAAGCACAGGAGTATCAAATTTAAGCCTTAATCAGTACCACCAAGCTCCCAGAGTTGCTTTTCAGATTCTGGGACAGCTTCTCGGAAAATGAAGAGGTTTTCCATCTGGAGCTGGACTAGCTCTTGTTATCCCTAGCCTTATTATACAGACCTTGAGTCTCAATTTTTTTTCATGGCATTGCTTATTCTTCTGCAAGCCATATGGCCATCTGGTCACACAACAGCATACTCCATATTACTAAAAGCCACCTTTGCAGTGACAAGGCGCTGTAGGACAGTTGTGAGAAACTTTGCCCAGTTGAGGCTAACATGTCAGGGGTCTACATGTATACTGAAGCTAACCCTCTTCATCTGAGAGCACTAAAGAACGAACGATGGCCCCAAGTGCAAATCTAGCAGAAAACTCACACTGTGCAGCACTATTTCCACAAAACAGGAAACTCTAATTAGGGTTTGTAACATCAAAAATGTTGGACATGAAAGGTAAGTAAAAGTAACCAAGTTATTAAACAGCAGTGCTTACTGAATAAGCGTAATAGTTAAATGGCATGTGCCTATCGTACAAGCAATGAGTCGGATTTTCTCAATTAAAACATGTTACGAAAAGGTCAGCTGGCTCAAATTTTTCAAGAGCTGCTAAATTTTCAAAGGGCAAGTTATATCATGTGGAAGAATTAGTTAAGGGATTAGCTTCAGCAAAAATAGCCACCACTGGAACTGATCAAAGATATTGTTAAAGTACATAAATTTTTCTCATTTGGCTGACTCAAAGAGCAAATACAACTGCATATGCACTGAGTAGTTATATTAAAGTAGTATTTGCCAGCTCCATTTTAATTCAAATAGAACCTGGTTTTCCATTATCTTTTAGAATCCACACTGCCTCTGTGTACACTAAGAAACCAATCCACCTGTGTATCCAAGCACTGATATCTGACAGAACCAGATCTCAATCACTGTTTCAGAAACAGCTGATGGCAGATGAAGTTTTTGAAAATTGTTTCCTATAACAATTCAGAGATGCAGTACTTGTCAGCAACGGGTAATGAGTTCATTTTAAAAAGCAGAGGAGAAACTTGGATTGAAATAAGATATAGTGTCAATTCAGATTACTTTTATTTAGATTGTAGTAATGTCCAAATTGTACTAGGTACTTTCCCAAACACGAAGAGGAAAACAAAGTCCCTGTCCCAAAGAGTGCAGCAATTTTGTTTAAAAAATAATTTAAAGAGAATGGTTAAATTGAACTTTGAAGCAGTTGGTGCTGGCCACTGTAGGATAGTACACTGGACTTAACAGACCAAGAGTCCAATACTCAGAATCAGAGAAATTGCCATAATATTAATATGACCTATTCAAGTTTGCAGTTCATCACTTATCCTGCACTGTAGTACTACCAGAACTATTTCTGATGTTTGTGTTTGTATTTGCTGTGCAGATGTCCCAGGCAAGGTGGTATCAACACATGATATTTTGGAAGGGCTTGCAAACTAAAGATCTGGGTGCTTCTTTTACTCTCCCTTTGGCATTCAGCTTTTAACAGCCAACACAGGAATGTAGCCTGCAATTTGACAGGGAGAATAGCATAGCATGCAACTAAAAAGATAGATTATTTTAAGAATGCCTCCGAGCACCCCTCTATATCATACACACATTCTAAGACGCAAGGGTCACCCACAACATGAGAGAGACTTCCCTTACTCTCTAAATTTTTCCTTGACATATGTCAACCTGTCTGTATGTTCTGGATATATAAGCAAACTGTGAATTACCGCCTATCTCACTTCTGTTCTCCTAAAAAGCAAAGGGATAGCCATTTAACTCCACTCCTGTTTGGAAAACCAAGAGAATTATTATTGCTCTAATGATCAGAAAGCCCTGGACGGTAAGTCTGATCTTTCAGTCCTCAGCCTCAAAGGAAATGCGCACATTTTCAAAAGATGAACCGGGGAGCTTAAATTCATAATTTTGCTGAACACCAAAGTCATCATCTTAATAAAGACATTGGATTTAAAGTGTACAACAATCTGTAACCCTTTTGTCCTGTAACTGCACAGATATTAACAGGCCACTTGACTTTGAATGGTCCCTTAGAATATATACTAACTTAGCTGTTAGATCACCAGTTCTCAAACTGGGGTCGGGATGTGGTTATGTGAGGGTCATGAGCTGTGAGCCCCAGCAGGGCATATGGCTGTGAGCTTGGAGCTCTGCCAACTGCACAGCTGTGACCCTTGGGGTCAAAGAGTCACACTCAAAGATTTGTTGTGTGAAAGAGGTCACCAATACAAAGAGTCTGAGGACCACTGTGTCTTGTATTTAGGTGCCCCTCCTAAGTACGTTTTTCAGACCTCAATAGCTCTCTATAGCCCCAAAGCTGGTCTCTCTCTCCAATAAAAGATATTACTTCAAACCCCTTGTCACGCTCAGGACAGAAAAGAGGCAGAGAAAAGAAAATGAAGATGGAAGAGAGAAACAGAGTAGAAAATAATACAGTATTGAACAAGTTTATTTAATATATAAAGACCAAATACTATCTTATTTCTGGACACGCCTTCTGTTACTGTTGGTGGGAGTTCTGTTGTGGATTGAGGGGAGTACATTATCTAGATTTTTCCCTTTCCCAGACTAATTAAAAAAGTTAACACAGCCCTCGCTTCAAAAGTTTGAGCCCCCAGGCTAAAACATCCCTTGATTATAGGCATCTGCGAATAAACTCTAATACACTTCTGGCCTGAATTAGCAATGTGTTTTATTCCAAAATTGTATACAACATTGTTACCTTATGCAATCAAATCTAGTTATTAATATTACCTAATGAAAAGGAGTGCCCATGACCTTTTATACAAATGAACTTTTTGTATAAAGTCTATTTGTGTTAAAGGTAATCTTATTGTGTTTTACTTCGTTATCAAGTTCCAGAGGGCTAGCTGTGTCAGTCTAGTTCAGCAAAACAAACAGTCTTGTGGCACTTTAAAGACTAAAAAGTTTATTTATAAATAAATAAATAAATTTGTTAGTATTTAAAAGTGCCACAAGAGTCCTTGTTTGTTTTACGTTACTACCAATTATTCTGTGCTCTGTTTGCTTTTCACTTAAAATGGACAATGAAACTGAATTAGTCAGTTTCACTTTTTGAGCTTCACTGCAGTATTCACATTCAAACTTTTTTTTTTTTTTTAAAAACTTTCATTTTTGTTAGGGTTTTGCAAGTCCTCTCTGCTAAAAAAAAATAAATCTAGATTTCAAGCCTTGATTAAACTGGCGGTGTTCCTTTAAGTTAAAAGCAAAATTAAGAAAATGCTATTACGGTCTTTTGCTCAACCACTGTCACTGTAGTGACAGGGCCCAAAAAGCTGGTGAAAATGTACTTCAGTCATATATCTCTTTGTTGAGCCCCACTAATGAATTTATTACTGACAACAGCTGTCTAATACTATGCCCTCATTAATTTCTTCAGAAGGTCTAATGAACAAATGTAAAGTCAAAGAGAGCACCTAAAACTCAATCAAGTTTCTATAGTTACAGCTAAGATAGACATGCTCCAGGAACAGTTTTTGTAGTTCTTGGCTTACTGCCACATTACCAGCAAGTTGTGACCCTTCTTCTACATTATGTATAAACTTTGTTTATATTTATTAAGTAAAAACTTAAGCCACCATGCACATTAATACCTGAAATAAGTTTGCATATTTACAGAAGAGTAACACGTATTGGCAACTTCAGAGAACAAAAGTTATTTTGGAAATACTTCTTTTCATTTTCAGACAGGTTACTTGTAAGAACTTTCACTTCTAGATCTGAATTCTGAGTTTTAAAGTCTCAAACCAGGTGTTGTACTGCAGTGTGGTCCTGGGAAGAAGATGCTATCATTCATGTGAGACACAACGAAAGATTTCTGCTGCCGGCCCAGGTGAAGTTAAAGTCTCTAATGCTATTTGAGAGTAAGGGAGGTGTAGAGCCTATCTTTATTTCCTCTACCACAAAGATAGCAAATCATATCCTGCAGAACTTTCCCAAACCATAAGTCAAATCGCTGATTGCCTCTACTCAACTCTAGAATACAGTATTACCAGATGTGAGGAATTATTTTAGTCATAGAGTGAATCACTTGCTTTTGCAATGACCCCAGAGGCCAAAGAAACCAAGCAAAAGACAAGATCGTACATACAATACCTTTCCTTTCAAGCTGTTAGCTCAATGACACAAGCAGTAGTCATGGAAGAATTGACAGCAATCTGGGTCGCCCCACAAAACTGACTCAGCCACAAATGGATTGCAAAACCTCCAGACTCCCCACTAAGAAAGAATGTCAACACCTCATTGAATGAGCGATATCAACCATCAAACATGTAATAATCACTAGAACTAAAGAAAGCATTGCTGGGAACTAGACATTTCAAACACTACAGCCCAACATCTAATCTCCCATTTTCTAAGTTAATCAAGAAACTAGCAAAAGACAGTAATCGGTGCCACCTGTTATTTACCAATATTCTGGATTTCTATCATTCAAGTTTCACATTAGGACATGATACTGAATCTGCATGTTATCCTGGAGGCCTAATCTTCTCCTGACTAGAGACAAGGAAAATACATTCATTCATACCTTGGAGGACTTTTCTGATACATTTTGTTCTGTTGATCACCACATACTGCTGTCCTACCTTCCAAGGAACTGCAGTACTGAACAAAAAGAATCTGAAATGGCTCAGGTTCTTCCTCTCAGATTAAGCATGGATAGTCATTTCAGGAACTTTTCTTTCATCTCTGAAACCCCCAACTGCCGGGTCCCACAAGGGTCAATTCTTTACCCCCCACATCATGCAACATCTCTATGAAGCTGTTGGGGAAGCTGGTGAGATAGTGAGAAAATTAAGGCTGAAGTGCCAGTAATATGCTGACATCATCCTGTTCTGTTCTACATTTCCTTTACATAAAAGCAACCAGCCATGAACAAGGCCTGCACCAAAACCAATCTCTGAGTGAAGAACAGAGGGTAAAGATGAACCCAAGATAGGGAGGTGAAACTGGTAGGAAGAAGAAAGCACTTCAGAGAACTTCCCTCCTCTGTAGCATCCACAATAACTGAAGCCATCAACCCTCAGATTGTTAAATTAACCCTCAATCTTTGGATTCTTTGGGACTCCTCAGCACTACTGGATGCACAAATAGTAAACAGAAGTCAGTGTGTTTTGCCACCATAGCAACTGAGCAGAAAATGGAATCCCAATCTATCAAACATACACTGGGCATCCAACTCTCATGACTCCAGGCTTGATTATTTACTGCTTCTCATATCTGAGAGTCAAGCTGCATGCCCTGGAAAAGGTTCAACTGCCACCAAGCACCACAGCAAGACACATTACTGTGAAAATATCACTCAGATGCACTGTTCTTTATGCTGGCTTCCCTTGAATAGAATCCAGGGCAGCTTTAATTATACAGGATTTCTGTCCTGACATTCAAAGCCATTCATGACTCTGGCCCTTGCTTCCTAGAAGATCACATTTCTCTCTGTGATTATGACCTCCCACAACAGCTCCAGTTCATTTGAAAAACAGAACTATTGATGAATATGAGGAGACACATGAGAGGAGGAGACAGACGTTTCCTAGGAACTGGATCTGGACAACAGAACTCAACCTAGCAAAAGAGTGGAATGACTATGGAACTAATTTTTTTCAGAACTAAATGCAAAAGTCATTTATTCAGCTTAGCTTTTCCTCAGTTTCTTTACAAAGAAATTCAAACTAGCAAGCAAACAAGAGCATTAAAAAGAAGCTGAATAAGAGGAGGCACAAAAGCACACAAAATAATAAATGGTATAAAGAAGGAAGGTCTGAGGCTCCTGTTCTCTGTCATAACACAAGAGCACAGAAATAGTCGATAAGAAATTAAGAGGTGGCAAATTCAAAAAAGAAATATCTTTACACACCTCGTCTAATAAGACGGTGGAACTCCATGTCACAGAATGCCACCGAGACTAAGAACCTAGCACAGGGCTTGACAAAACTGGCTCCCAGCTAGGCACCAGCAGTTTTATTTTTGGTTGCCAGAGGGTGCTCCTCCACTGCATTTCCACAGTCGAGCTAGGAGCCAGGCTACCAACCCCAGTTGCCATGGGGATCTGGCACCCAGGTTTTGTCGAGCCCTGACCTAGTAAGTTTCAAAGGGAATTAGATATAGTCGTATGGATAACAGGAATATTGAGAGTTATAACAGCTAGTGCTAACAAATTATGAAAGGGATATAAAATTTCATATTTCAGGCACTAATACAATTTCTAATTATTATGAGTTAGACAGAGACCTTCATAAAGGCCAGATTACCTCACATCTACCTATTCTAGGGTTTCTTACACATTTATCTGAAGCACTACTATTTGAGAAAAGATACTGAACTAAATGGACCATGTGTCTGATACAGTATGACAATTCCTTTCTTTTATGTTCCTAAGAAAAGCTAAAAATATGAATTAGAGTATTATTTTTATTATTGCTATTCCTAAATAATGATATGTTCATATACTATGGTGATGAGGATTAAACAGACTGATAACTGCAATGTCCTTCCCAACCTTTCCCTTCTCAAAACAAATTCTAACATCCAAAGCTGGGAGCATAAAATGGCCGCTCTATTTCTCTTTGACTATGCAGTCACTGTATTATTGGTATTTAACTCACTTTAGTTAAAGCAATGAAATATCTGGAGCAGGAGAAAGCTCTACAGAAAGTTCTAATACAGGGCTCAAGAAAACCCAGGAGCCAGGTCACCATGGCGACTGGGGTTTGTAGCCTGGCTCCAAGCTCCACTGTGGAAATTGCACCTTCTGGCAATCAAAAAATAAAACTGCTGGTGCCTAGCTGGGAGCCAATTTTGTTGAGCCCTGTTCTAATTAATGTTAGCAATTTGTACATAGATCTTTCTGTACCAACAATTCTGTAACAAACAAACATCAAGAGGATTGTGAAGTCACCAAAGATGTAAATAGGGAGAAAAAACATGTTTACCGTGCCCCTATACAACACCCCAGTACAAGAGAAGACTGAGGGGAGATTTGATAGCAACCTTCAACTACTTGAAGGGGTGCTCCAAAGAGGAGGGAGCTAGGCTGTTCTCGAGGGTAACAGAGGACAGAACAAGGAGCAATGGTTTCAAATTACAGTTGGGGAGGTCGAGTTTGGATATTAGGAAAAACTTTCTTACTAGGAGGGTGGTGAAGCATTGGAATGGGCTATCTAGGGAGGTGGTAGAATCTCCATCTTTGGAGATTTTTAAGGCTCGGTTAGACAAAACCCTGGCTGGGATGATTTAGGGGGAGTGGTCCTGCTTTTTAGCAGGGGGTTGGACTAGATGACCTCGTGGGGTCCCTTCCAACCCTATTATTCTATGATTCTAAGAGAGCTTGTGAGTATAATAATACATTACTTCTTAAAGACAGCAAAAATATGTCCTGCAAAATGCATTTTTACAGTTAAACAGGGTTTGTAACCCTCAGACTAACTCAACTACATAAGGCAACTTAATAAGGGAGAAAGAGACAAAGATATGAAGTTCTACTGTTGCTTCCACCAGGAGAATGTGACTTCACTAGTATTGTACAAACATAGGTAAGCAGAATATGGCCCATAAGTTTGTTAAGTGGTTTAATGGTACTTAGTGGCCTTTCAGTGGCTAAAATGAATAGCTTTAGCATTTACTTAATTTTGTTAGTACTCAATGCAGCCCTTGAATCTATCAACCACAGGACAACAAGCCTCTAGGTCTTCAGAGTACATGCTCCAGTGAATTGTCTCTTGAATTGCTAATTGGTCTTCATATGACAAAATTCTTCTTTTTTTCTTGAGGAGGGCGTTCTACGAAGTTCAGAGTTGGAACCATTATTATTTTCTGTAGACACAGCATCTGCCCATGGTTTTAAAGATTTCTATGTGAATGACATGCATAGTTTTGTTTCTTTTGCCATGGTGTATTGGGGGGAAGGGAGTTGGGTTTGCTTTT
This sequence comes from Pelusios castaneus, assembly GCA_007922175.1. NCBI lineage: Eukaryota > Metazoa > Chordata > Testudines > Pelomedusidae > Pelusios > Pelusios castaneus. The sequence goes on from ML685950.1 coordinate 1,910,957, forward strand.
GGGAAGTGGGGGGCAGGAAGGGAAGAGAGAGCTGTTTTGGTTGACTGTCCATCATAATTTTTCAGAATGATTTCAGACATATTAGAACTTGAAGTTTTTATGCTTGATTCCAACAACCAAATACTCAGATAATATGGGAATGAACATCATACACAGGATTTAAAAAAAACACCTCTGGCATTTGTTTCTTTTATTTTTAGGAGTTCAAGCCATGCACTGGAAGTTTAATACCTAAGAATCCAGAACTGATATCTTTAAAGAAGGAATACTCTCTTCCAAAAGCCGAATACAATCTATTTATAAAAATGTGTGTAAAAGGGATAAACACAGATGAAGTAGGCAACTATTAATCACTACAAAAGACTGACATGTATTACAACACCTTGAACACAGAGAAACCATTTTTGTTGTTCATTCTGGGTTCCCAATGATGCATGTCAAGCTTCTGAAATCATGAAGACAGTCTATGAAACTTTTTTGTCTATCATTTTAAAATTATGCACTTAGAGCTCTTAGATCAGAAGAGGGTCAAGCCAACTGTTTGATTCTGTCTGCTTGAGTTACATTTTACATGACTTTGCAACAGTGACTTTGTCTGACAAGAGCAGTAACACCAGGTAGATATTTCTATGTTGTTCCACATTCTTAATGTTTAAACATGTATACTTATACCCTACTCCTTGAATGCTGATAATCTTTCCAATGGTTTGGAAGTAAGCTTAATTACGTAGAAACTAGTGTGATCAGTTATCACTTATGATCACTTACAATTCTTTTCCATGTTTACTCATACTTCTCACTCTGTGTCAGACCATTTTGTCTGAAATTATCTTAATAAATAAACTTTGTGGCAGATCATGGCAGCAGGACTCAGATCAAACGAGTTTAGCAAATAAAAGTGCTAATAATTTTTCAATAAAAAAAGCAAGCTAAAAAAGAACAACAGTGACAATGGATACTTTTCTATAGCATCAAGTCCATTTACTCGTCCAAAGTACTCTATATGCTACATAACAGGCCCAATTATCTCTATGAGACCATTCTTCATCTGCCCTGCAACACTGCCTCTCAAGCTAGAAGAAGCCAGGAGTTTTACAAAGGACTTCTCTACCCAGAACCCTTTGCACAGAAAGGAAGTTCCTTCCCTGTCCCTCAGGGTGACTGACAGTTTGACTAGACAATCAACTCTTTTTCCCCCTGACTGCTGGATATGGTCTTCATCCCACTATACTCTTCAAATTTTCAGTAAAACACACTCAGATCTAGTCCACTGGCTTTGTTGCCCTCTTTCAAAATGCCTGGCACCTACTACTGTTCTGACTGAGGCAAACTGGAATACACTGTTAAGGCATCCAAACACCTTGAACATCACTCTGTAGCGAAATAAGGGGAAAAAAATTCAACATCTAAAAATCATTTTCATCTAATCAGGTATCACAAACCCTGCACTATTATGTACTATTCACCCTGCACTATTATGTACTATTCACAATTCTAAGATTATTGGATGGCACCACTATGAGTTGAAGTTGTTTCAGTGCATCAACTGCGTATTTCCATACCTTAACATGTTTGGATTTCTTTTAAGTTTGATCTTAGGTCTGAATAGGCTGAGTTTATAACATTCGTTTTGGGAATAACAGCATCCTTGTGATGATTTTGCCTTTTAAAAAATGGGTATTGGTTAAGATACCTTAACTCAAGTTTAATGGATTTTTTTTTTTAACATCCTCAGTATTATTTTCAATCCCTTTATTACACATACAAACCTTATGTGTACGTTGCAAGCCTCTGCTGCACAAAGAGCAGATACTTATAAACTACCCGTAGTGACACTCAAATCTTTTAAATTAAAGTGAAGTTAGCACTCAGTTATGTGTATATGTAGCTCAGATTCTTCCTTCCATCCTATGTTTCCTACTCCCATACATTTGTCAACATGGACTTCCATGTGCCATCTAGCTGCTCACTCACCTAGCCCAGCTCCTACGTGCCATGCAGTCTTTTATCATCATCTCACCCTCCCAAAAGCCTGAACCACCTGCACCCCCCCCACCCCACTGCTCCTTCCTTTCCAAGACCCCTAGTGAACAGAGTCAATACTAACCCCAGCCGAAAACTTTGTTTGGTGACGCTTCGCCAGCTTCTCATTCAGGGCTGAATTTCCCCTCTGGCTCAGACTCGGTTCACCCAGGCGCTTTCCAGCCAGCAGCTTTGTGACCATCCAAAGCCAGTGTTCCCAGCCCCCCCGAGCCGCTCTCCCACCGCCGTGCGAACGGCCCGGCCAGCGGGGAGCGGGAGCGGGAGAGGGAAGGGTGCAGGCCAAGACCCAGCCCAGCCCACCCGTCGGGACACATTCCTGCGGCCAGGCCAGGCCGGGCGCGAGCCCGAGGGGCCGCCGCACTGCCCGCGCGCGGAGCCCCAGCCCCGCGGAGCCGCGGCCCGCACTCACCCCGGGAGTAGAGCGACTTGGGGGACTCGAGGTCGAGGTCGGCGCTGAGCAGAGAGATGAAGTCCGAGGGCATCGCAGCTTGGCCCGGCGGGGGCGAGGGGCCGGCGGCAGGAGGGGCGCGGCTGCCTCCGCCGCCCAGTGTGGAGGGGAGACGCCGGGAGCCGAGGGCGCGGCGCGCCGCCGCTGGCTGCGTGAGTGACCGCGGGCCGGGCCGGGGCTCGACGCCCTGTCAGGATCGGGCTCCGCCGCCGCTGACAGGAATCCGGCGGCTGCCAACGGAACGCACCGGACCGCCCCCTCCGTGACTGCTCTGCGCATGCGCCGGCCGAGAGGGCTCGCAAGGGGTGGCGCAGCTCGAGAGCTACGGATCCCGCACGGAGGGGGAGGGGGGTGGAGAAAGGACGGGAACAGCCGCAGGGTAGCTTTTCCGCACATGCGCAGACGCACCCGGCCAGGCTTTGCCCCTTTTTGACTCGCCCGTAATCTCATTTCTGCGCATGTGCCGTGTCACGGGCTGCGCAGTGTGCGGTCTTCTCGTGCTCGAAACCGGCCCGGCGGGCGGCCCGCGAATAGATTGCACGCATGCGCGGCTGGCAGCGAGTGGGCGGGCGCGGCGGGGGGAGAGGCGAAGAGCCGTAGCCAGGCGCAGGGGGCAGGGTCCGAAACGTCTAGAACAACTGAGGGGGAGAACAGGCCAGGCTGGGGTTGGGGGGCAGACTGGGGGGGAGGAGAACAGGCCAGG